>PVLD010006432.1:54433-100908 GCA_004027595.1 Dinomys branickii | reverse complement strand
GACAGTTCAGCAGGCAAAGGTCTGCTGCAGAGGCTGCTCCAATGGTTACTTCTCTTTGGGAGAATGTCCCTTAAGCTGTCTGCTGAGATTTCCGCTTCTACTCCCTACCCCAAGACCTGGCCGGGGCGAATAAACAGCTCGCCACCCCAGGATTCTTGCAGATAGGCCACTCAGGTGTTCCTCCCTGGGTGGAGCTCCTACCCCCCTCACAAAACCCGTTGGGGCACCTAAGTAGGTCTTCCCACCCAGGAGATCCCGCAGTCCTTAAAGCTGCTTTGATGTCTCTCGCTGGGCTGAGCTTCTTCCCGATTCAGGAAAAACCGGTTAGAGCGTGCACTTAACTCACCCTGTGATCGTGCAGACAGGAGTGCCGTTCAGATGTTTTTCCCTGGATGGAGATTTTCCCTGACTCAGAAATCCCGCTGGCCGGTTGCTGTTGCTCCAGTTCGCGTAGCGCTGGCTGCGGGGGTGGGGTTCTGAGCGGGATCCCGGAGCGCTGCCCGGTTTGGCGCAGTTTGTCCCAGTAGCGCGATCTCTGTCGGGTTCAGGAGCTGAAGCCGTTCTTCCCTCCACACTCGCTCTCTCGGCTGGTCGTCTTCTTCCCGGAAGTCCTCATTTCTGTCTTCATATTGCTATATTTCACTGTTTGGGTGGTAATCCTCTGGGAGGTTCTCTCTCTGCTGCCTACCCGGTCGCCATCTTCCCGGAAGTCTGGATTGATTGTCTTTTTGAGACAAGGTCTGACTATGCATTTCTGGCTGCCCTTAAAATCACTAGGGAGACCAAAAACTGGGAAACAGAAACGGATTTAGAAGAGAAGAGGAAAAAAAGGTACTTTGAGGTTTAAGCGGCTCAAACCCAGGAGTTCAGAAGGGAGGAGCTGTATCTCTCTGCAGTAAGGAGCGGCCTCTTCCAGGCTGCCTGAGGCAGTTCACCTTTTATCTAGAGGCCTCGCTCACTACCAGTATGGCTGCTCACCCATTCTAACTCAAGCTCTTGCCTTAGCTACCGAAGGTCCTTATTCATAAGCTAACTAAACAGTTTTCTACTGTAGGACTCCAGTTTGAGAAGCTGAGTTATGTGGCTTTCTCTCATTCAGACGGGCCCACTGGGTCTCCTGGGCAGGGAGAGGCTCCTCACCAGGTGTCTCTGGAAGGAACAGGCACGGGGTTGCAGGTCTGGAAATCCTAGCGCGCTGGGTGGCTGCGTGGGAGAGTCACGGGAGACAAATTCCGCCCAGGCAGGGCAATTAGGGAGTTAGGGAGTATTTGTCTCAAAATGGAATTATTCTCTTACTTATTCATTTATTTATTTACTTATTTTGACACAAAGTTTTGGTTTGTAGTCCACACTGGCTTGGAACTCACTATTTAGCCCAGGCTGGCCTGCAATTCAAAGATCCTCTCCTCAGTCTCCAGAGTGCTGGTGTTATAGGCAGCTGAGTAGATAAAAATATTATAGGCAGTCAGACAGGGCTGTGCCCTGGAAGACGCCAACACAAAAGATAAGACGCCTGTGGGCCAGACCTCAAGACAAGGGGGGCTAAACAGGGGCAGCCACATACATCAAAACTGATAAATAAGTAACAACCACCTTCAAAGAGCCAGAAAGTCACTGGCCTGACCTCCCACAGAAAAAGCCCAGCTCTGCACTCATGCCGGCTTGCTACGTGACTAGCTTCCCCATTTGATCTCAGTCCACTCAGTCTTGCCTCGACAATTATACCTGTAATCTTATTGGTGGACCGTAGTGTTGTCCATTTCCCCTACCTTGGACCCGCCTCACCTCATGGTTTTTCCCTATAAAAGTCCCTGGAAAAGACAGAGTTGGGGGTAACCCATGGCCCCCCTTCTGTCCTTCTCTTGGATAGAAGCTTTCTTTCTCTCAATAAATATATTCTGCTCTTAACCTCCGTTGTTCATAAAATTCATTCTTCGGTTTTAGAGAACACGAACTCGTCTGATATCAGTCAGGTTGGGAGATTTATTTTCCTGTATCACTGGGATTAAGGTTTTGAGCCACTACACCCGCCCGCCCGTTTCAACTTTTAAAAAGGATTTGAGGCATGGTGGTGGGCACCAGCACTCTGGAGGCTGAGGCAGGAGTCTTCAGCTCCGACCGTTTCCCCCATACCCGGTGATACAGGGGAAGGAAACAAAGCCCAACCCGGTAGAAGTCAGCTACACCGCCTAGTTCCTGATCCCCCAAATTGACCACTGAACAACAGACCGTCGGAGTGGGGAAATTCTGAGAGACAGCGTTCCTGAGACAGACAGGGCACCCACCTTCTCAAAGGCAGTTTGACCGAGCAAACTCAAGAGGAATCTTGGCGTCGGGGCGGATGGGGAGCAGGGCGGGGAGCAGCGCGGCCGGCAGGGACCTGGCCGCCGCGGCCAGGGGCCACCTGCTGCCCAGGGACCTGGTCCTGGCCGTCAGCCTGCGAGCGCCCATCCCCCTGCAGCTGCCTCAGGTCCTCGTGCTCCTGGGGATCAGCTGCTCAGGCTTCCGGAACCCCATGGCGGTGAGGGGCCCAAGCCTTAGCCCGAGCCCGAGTAGGCGCCGTGAGCGGGGAGTCGTGGACACCGCTTGAACGCGGACTCTTGCCCCAGCACGGCCCGTGTGCAGGAGACGCCTGCCCCCAATCCCCAGGACACGGGCTACTGCCCAGGCCTGAGAGCTACAAGGTGTGGTCTGGACCTAGTGCAGAGATTACAAGCATTCTACACCATGCCTGGCTTTATTTTTTGAAAAGTAATTATTTGAGTTGGGCGTCATGGTGCATGCCTGTAATCCCAGCAGTTGAGAGGCTGAGGCAGGAGGATTTCTGAAGACTTCGAAGCCATCCTGGGCCAGCAAGCTGGAGGCTGCCCGAGCCCCTGGGGGCCTTGTCCCCACACTGAGACAGTGTTCAACGTGGTGGGGTGAGGGATGAATATGACTGAGGTGTTCCGTCCATGTACTGAGTCTCCCAGGGAGGGTAATCATCATGTATTGGCATCACGGATTATTTAACGTAGAATTTGTGAACAATAAAATGTAATAAAGTATTGGGGATGTCGAAGAACAAAAAATGAAAAGTAGAGGTAGATTTCGGATCTGGTTTGTGTTTTACTTGCTGTGCTGAGTCAGGCGAAGTGGTATCTCTGCACAGGAGGCCAGTTACCCTGGATCACAGCAAACATTCTGGTTTCTGAAAACCAGCCAAATAGAGTGCACGTATGGTTTGGATCTTAGACGTCCACAAAGTGCAAGTGTTGAAGGCCTGGTTCATAAGTGGGGCCTTGGGGAGGTGACAGTCACCTTTTCTGAAGAAATTTTTCTAACATTGTGTAACATTTTCTCCTATTGCTAGGACAAGATACATCTGCAGCTTAAAGGAGGGGAGGTTTTCTTTGGCTTGTGATTTTCAGAGGATTCAGACCATGGTGGGTTGGCTCCAAGGCAAGAAGGGCATGCTGGGAAAAACTGCTTACTCTGCGGCAGCCAGGAACCAAAAGGGAGGAGTTCCGGACAGGAATACACCCGGGTCACGCCCACAGTGTCTCCCCGCCCCCACCCCACCCTTCTGACGAGGCCATGCCTCTAACAACAAGGCTCTGTCAGCGTGTTACCCATGCGCAGAGACGTTTTTCCATTTTACAATTTATTTTATTGGTGCATTTTAGCTATACATATTGATAACATTCATCATGTGGAGTTTGTGCCTGGACACGATAGGTCTTGCGTTTTTCTCATCCCCCACCCCAACCTCCAAGCCCTCTCCCCCTCGTTTACAAATCTTTGTTTCTACCTATTTTTTCCCCTTGTCTCTTCCTTCCCTGCCCCTTTCCTCCTCTTTCACTTAAGAATATGGTCTCAGGGTGCATCCATTTAGCTAGAAATGCTTTATGTATAATACTCTGTTGTATATAAAAAAAAAACCTCTTCTTTATTTATTCACAGGTTGATGCTTGCCCAGAAACTTTGTAGGAGGCCGAATTTCTTTTTTCTTTTCTTTTTTGTCTTTTTGAGACAAGGTCTTCATAGGCAGTTCAGGCTGGCCTTGAGCTCACTTAGGGGCCCAGGCTGGTCTCAAACTTGCAGTGATCCTCCTGCCTCAGCCTCCTGAGTTCTGGGATTACAGATGCGGCTGAATTTAAAGGTGATGACTAGTTTATACAATGGAGGAAAGTTTGATGCCACATAACATGCAGGCAGTGGCATGGGAACAGCTGGCTGCTTTTGGCCTGATTTACATTGAGAATCTGAGGGAAAAGCACAACAGAAATATCTCAAAAACTTGCAGTTTTGCCAGAAAAGAAACTTATGCAAAGTTGCATTCAAGGAGAGTGGGTTAGCTGGGTGTGGTAGTGCACACCTGTAATCCCAGCAATTAGGAAGCTGAGGCAGGAGGATCATTGCAGGTTGGAGACCAGCTTGGGCTACAAAGTGAGCTCACGGCCAGCCTGAATTGCATAGCAACCCTGTCCCAAAAAGACCAAAAAAAAAAAAAAAAGGCAGAGGCCATTAAAAAGCCAAGTACTTCACACCTGGGTAGTAGAAAGATGCCTTAAGGGCATTTTGGGAATCAATAAGACTCCACCCTTCCCAGGTTAAGGTGTAAAGGTTTAAGTTCATTTAAATGACTACTTTGAGAAAAGAACCTGAAGTACACTGCCCACCGAGGGCCACCTGGGGAATTGTTTTCCTGACATTCCTTCCTCTTTGTGCAGCCATTCAGCCCACAGCAGCTGCTCTAGCTGTGATCCAAGGGGGTCCAGCTGCAGCTCCTGCCGGTGGTAGGCCTTAGTGTTTCCCACGTGGTGCTGGTTTTGCAGACATGCAGAACGCACAATGGAGTCATAGATGCTTCCAGAGATTTCACAGAAAAACCCAGGAGGCCAGCAGAGTGTGACAGGATCAAAGTCACTGCAAGCAGACCCAGAGAGGGTGACGCAGGAAGCTGTGAGTGAAGCCAAAATGAGAGACGCCCGGAATATGCGACACCTGAGGCAGCAAATAGAGCCAGCCCGGTAGAGTGCTCACGCGGGTTGCAGCTGGCAGAGTTGCAGGGGCGTGTTGTCCAAGCCCTTGAGAGCGCACATCACATCCTTGTGTGCTCCAAGTACGAGACGTGCAGCTGTAGGATTTGTTGTCTGCCCTGCTGGATTTTGGTCTTGCTTTGGTCTGGTCCTTCCTTTCTATTCCCCTATTCCTCTTCTTGAATGGGAATAGTTATTTTACGCCACTGTGTCTTGGAGGTGTATATCTTGCTTTTGGTTTTTTACAAACACTCAGAGCTAAGAGTTTACCTTGAGCCTCAGGGAAGATTTTTGTTTTGTTTTGAGACAGGGTGTTTCTATGTAGTTCAGGCTGGCCTTGAATTCCCAGTGATTCTCTTACCTCAGCCTCCCAAGTGCTGGGATTACATGCATGTGCTACCTCCGCCGCCTTCAGAGAAGACTTTGGACTTAGACTTTTGAGCAATGCTAGGAGAGTTAAGACTTTAGGGACTCTTGGAGATAGACTGAATGATTTTGCACTGTGAGATGGATATCAGAGTTAGAGGCCAGGGATCAAATATTATGGCTTGAATCTTTAACATCTCCCAAGAGTTATGTGTTGGAAGGCTTGGTCTTCGGTGCACGAGTGTTGAGAGGTGAGCCCTCTGCAAGGCGATGAGATCGTGAGGATTCTGACCTCAATAGTTTAGTCCATTTATGGCTTCATAACTTAATGCGTTTCAGGGAAGGAGCTTTGTTACAAAAGTGACTTCTTTTTCTTTCCTGGCCACCTTGAGGAACACAGCTTGCTCCACACACACTCTCTGCCATCACTTTCTGCCTTCTCACAGGCTCCGAACAACCAAGCCAAGTGATCATGGAATGAAATCTCTGCAGTCAAGAGCCAAAAGAAACCTTTCCACTTTTTAAGTAGTATCTGCCAGCTATTTTGTCACAGCAGCACAGAGCTGATTAATACAGCACAGACTACTCTTCTTTGTGTGAGTTGAGTCATTTAACTGGGTCATGCTATACTTTGCCAAATTGCTCTTGGAAATAAACAGCCAGCTTCACTTGCCAAACTATGCGTAAGATTGTCAGCCAAACTTCAATCTAATTATTTTGTCTTTTTGAGACAGGGTCTGGCTGTACAGTTCAAGCTGGCCTTGAACTCACTTTGTAGCCCAGGCTGGTTTTGAACTTGCAATGATCCTTCTGCCTCAGCCTCCCGAGTGCTAGGATTAGAGGTGTGTGCCACCAGGCCCGGCATTTGAATCTAATTTGATCTCCACCCCTCCTGCAAATACACCACCACCACAACTCCACTGTTGTCTGTGGTCCATACTACATCAGAACAACTATGACCCAAACATCCCACCTGTATAATCACTTCGGAAGGCAAATCTTTCTTCCATTTGGGAGCAATTTCTGATTACTTCTCTTTTAGAAGCACAGGGTACTTTTAAAGGTAAAATTTCATTTTCTTTAATCCTTCCTTTTAAAGATCTCATTTTTTATTGCCAGGGATCCTTTAAATAAGTACCTCTTGTTTTGATCTGAATAATTCATTCTGGTCTTTCAAACTGAATTACATAAGTCTAGGCTTTGCGTGCACACGTGCTAGTAGTACACGTTTGTAGTGCATAATGTTTGCGTTCCTTATGTGGAGTTGGCACACGTGTATAACACCTCTTCTTTCGTGTTTTCATCCCCCTTCTGTCCTTCTCCCTTTCTCTCCCTCCATCTTTTTTTGCTTTTTTTTTTTTTTTTTTGAGACAGGGTTTCACTATACAGTTCAGGCTGGCCATGAACTCACTTTGTAGGTTAGACTGGCCTCAAACTTGTACTAATCCACCTGCCTCAGCCTCCCAGTGCTGCTGGTACTACAGGTGAGCACCACCACGCCCGGCTCCTCCCTCCATCTCTTGATCCCCTTCCCATTTAAGGAAGATCTGTCTCCCTACTTCCCATTATCTGTCTTTTATTTTGCTCTTTATTATAAATTGTGTTTCTCATGTAAGAGAAAGCAGGCGATATTTAAACTTGTATATCTGATTTATTTCACTTAACATTATGGTCTCAAGGCGCATCATTTTCCTACAAATGACTCAACTTTATCTTTGTTGGTGGCAGAGCAGTGCTCCAAGGTGTGTAGATACCGCGTTCTCTTTCTCCACCCATTAATGGTCATACAGGCTGCTTCCAAGGTTTAGCTATTATGAATGATGTTGCTAAAAACATGGGTGTGTGTATATCCCAATAGTATGACGTATTTAACACTTTTGGAAGATGCCTAGGAGGAGAATAGTGGGGTGAAATGGAATTTCTACTTTCAGTGTTTTGAGGACTCTCTGTACTGATTTCCATAGAGCCTCTACTAGTTTATATTCCCACCAACAACATAGAAAGTTTCCTTTTGCTCCCACAGCCTCGCCAGCATTGTTTAGTATTTGAGTCCTTGCTGATGGCCACTCTTTCTGAGGTGAAATGGGATCTTAGTGTTGTTTTAATTTGCGTGTTTCTTATGTATTTACTGACCATTTGTACTTCTTCTGAAAAGTGTTTGTTCATTTCCCTTGGCTTTTGACTGGGTCTTTTACGTGGAGGAGGGATCTAATTTTTTTTTTTTTAGTTCTTTAGATATTAGTCCTCTGCCTGAAGAATAACTGGCAAAAATTTTTTCTCCATTGTGTAGATTGACTTTTTACTCAATTGGGTGCAGCTTTTAAAATTTGATATGATCCCATTTGTTGATTCTAGGTACTATTTCCTATGCAACCAGGGTTCTGTGCAGAAAGTTTTTGCCTGTGCCTATGACATCAAGAGTTTTACCTATTTTATTTCTCAGTAGGTTGTTTCTGTTTTAACATTAAGTGTTCCACCCATTTTCTATTTTAGCTTAGCACGTGGTGAGATATGTGGGTCTAGACTCAATCGTCTGCATATGCATAGCCAGGTTTTCCAACATCATTTATTAGAGAGGCTGTCTTTCCTCCAGTGTATGTTTTTTTTTTTTTGCTTGTTTTGTTTTTTTGTACCAGGAATCTACCTCAGGACCTTGTTCTTGCCATGCAGGCACTTGTGCCACTGAGCTATATCTCCGGCTCTATTGTTTTTTTGAGCAGGGTCTCTCTATGCATTGCAGGTTGGCCTTGAACTTACTTATGTGGCCAAGGCTTGCCTCAAACTGATGGCAATCCTCCTGCCTCAGCCTCCTGAGAGCTGGGATTACAGGCATGTGCCATCATGCCTGGCTCAGTATATGGGTTTTTTGTGTTTTGTTTCGTGTTGTTTGTACCAGTAATCAAACTGAGGACTTTGTGCTTACCAGGCCAGCACTTGTGCTGCTGAGCTATGTCTCCAGCTCTGTGTATGTTTTTGACCCCATTGTCAAAGATGAAATAATTGAAAGTGCTTGGGTTCTTTCTGTGTCCTCTGTTCTGTTCCATTGAAATTCATGTCTGTTTCTGTGCCAATACCATGCTGTTTTGATCACTGCATCTTTGTAATATAATTTCATGTCTAGGATTGTGATTCTTCCTGCATTGTTGTGTGGAACACTCTACACATATCTTTTAAGTCCATTCATTAGAAGGTTTTATTCAACTCTGACATTTCTTTGTTGACTTTTTTTTTTTTTTTGCGGTACTGGGGATCGAACTCAGGACCCTGCGCTTGCTAGGCAAGCGCTTATTCCACTGAGCTATATCCCCAGCCCTGTTGACCTTTTGGCTAATTGATCTGTTTGTGATAGTAGGGTATTGAGGTTGCTCACTAAAATTGTATTTATGTTTATCTGATCTTTCATGTCCAGTAGTTACTTGTTTTATGAAGTTGGATATGCCACTGTTTGGGGATATATGTTAATAATCATTACTGTTCCTTAGCCAATATCTAGCGACCTTCTTTGCCTCTTTTGACCAGTCCCAGCTTGAAGTTCACTTTTTCTGAATGTGAGATTGCTATGGCAAGCAGAAACACCAGAACAACACACAGGATTTAGAGACAGTGAACAGCTTTATTCTACACAGGTCCTAGCTGGGCTACTCCCAACAAAAAAGAAAGCCAAGCTCCATCCTCTAGTAGTCTGGGGGATTTTATAGGCTTTTACAGGCAGGAAGTACAGAATTAGAACTCTAGGTTTTTTATAGGGCAGGGCAGGTCCCGTGAATTTGGAGAGCAGGTGGGTCGGATGGGAAATAGAAACATAGTGCCCAAGACTTCTGCGTGGATGAAGAACCAGGGAGTGAATTGCAGGCATCCATGAACAAGTGAGGAGGCCATATTGTATGGGGTGGGTTGGAAAAATAAAAACAGAATAAAAGGGATTTCTCTGCTTTAGGATAACGACACCGGCTTTTTTAGGGAGTTCTTGTTGCATGGAATATGGTTTTCCATCCTTTTATTTTTAGTGCACGAGTTTCTTTTTGGTTTAAGTGGGTTTCTTGTATACAAAACACTACTGGATTTTGTTACTTGACCCATTCTGCCAGTCCATGTCTCCTGACTAGGGAATTGACACCATTCACAATGAGAATAATTAGTGACAGGTACTGACTTATTCTTGTCACTGTCTTTATTCTTGTTATTTTTCTGTTGCTGATTCCCATTGTCTTAGTTACTTTTCTCTGTTTCTGAGACAAAATACCCGACACCCAAAGTTAAATGGGGAAAGGTTTATTTAGTTCACAGTTTGTGGAGGTTTCAGTCCATAATCAGCTGGTTTCAAGTCAGCAGAGAGCAGTTCATGGTGAGCAAAAGGTAGTTGGATAAGATTAGACAGAGGGGCCTCTTTTCATGGATGTCCATGTCATAGTCCCAGAACTTGTGAATGTATTATATGGAAACAGAGATTTCATGTAGCTATGATTAAATTACAGAATTTGAGAACAGTTTCTACGTTATGTGTTATGTTATGTTACTTTATGGCACCACAGATTGAACCCTGTGCCTTGTACTTCATAGGCAGATACTCTACCACTAATTAACATTCCAGGCCTTGAGAAATTATCCTGGAATATCCAGATAGGCCAGTGTGCTCACAAGGATCCTTATAAAAGGGGAATGAGCCTGGTGTGGTGGCGCCTGCCTGCAATCCCAGCACTTGGGCGGATGAGGCAGGAAGAGCATTGTGTGTTTGGCCAGCCTGGGCTACATGGTGAGCTCAAGGCCAGCCTGAACTACACATTGAGACCCTATCTCAAAAACAAAAACAACAAAAGAAAGTGGGAGGCTGGCGTGGGGGGGGTGATCAGCGCAGATGGTCAGAGAGGTGGTGATGGAACCCAAGGCTACGGTGATAGGATGAAAGGGCCAAGAGCCGGCTACCGCAGGGGCCTCTAGATGCTGAAAAGGGGTGGGCGGCTTCTGTCCCGATGTTTCTCAGCACAGGGAAAGCGGCAGCGGGGAAGCCCAGATGGCGGATGAAAGAGGAAGCTTCAGCTTTCCCAGGCTGGAGGGGCTTGGGGCTGATGAACATTGTAAGGGAGGAAAAGAGGCTTGCTTCCCCCACCTCTTTCTGCTCTTGCTGCCTTTGCTGTCTTGTGCTGCCTTGAGCTCTTGCCCCTGTGCTGAGCCACCCTGCCTTGGAGCCAGCTGATTATAGACTGAAACCTCCATAAACAGTGAACTAAATAAACCTTTCCTTCCTTAATTCTGGGTATCAGGCATTTTGTCTCAGCAAGGAGAGATAAGTGACTAAGACACAGGTAGCTTTTCCAGCCTGTAACACGCTTCTTTACTTTCTGAAAGTTATCTTAAACCCCGAGTTCTTAACACGTCACGTGTCTCCTCCTAGCCATACTTGTACTCTGTCCACCGGGCACGGGAGATTACATTCAGGAGTCCCGGGATGGCCTGGCCAGGCCTATTCTGACATCCTACTGTGTGGTCTCACTCGGAGTTCACAGCCACCGTCCCCTCCCCTCCTCCCGCTGCTTTCTGTTCCTGTTATGACTTTGATTCCCACTACCAAAAAAAAATAAACCAAGTGTGATGGCACATGCCTGTAATCCCAGCACTTGGGAGACTGAGGCAGGAAGATTTCCATGAGCTTACCATTTAAATTAGTAGACTTGAGGTATGGCAGATTACCCTTCAAAATGTACGTTAGCATATCACCCAGCCAATTGAAGGCCTGAAGAAGAAAGACCAAAATCACATATACAAGGAATTGAGGGGCTGGGGATTTAGCTTAGTGGAATAAGCGCCTGCCTGGCAAGCGCAGGGTCCTGAGTTCAATCTCTGGTACCGCAAAAAAAAAGAAGGAATTGAGCCTCCAGGCTGTTTTTGAGCTCAAGACAGCAGCTTTAACATTTGCTGAAATTTCCAGCCTGTTGGCCTGGAGCAAATGTTGGCCCACCCAGCAGACTTCAGACTCTCCAGCCCCTAAAATAGCATGGACCAATATTTTGAAATAAATATTTCAAAAGACAGAGAGTATAGATGGACCGAGATTACAGAGACACCCAGAGGCATCCTCTGTTGGTTCTGTTTCTCTGAAGAGCCCTAATACAGTCATCCTCTCATTAATTTGGTAAACAGTTACTATATTTGCCATCTCCTGCGGGTCCAGTAAGATAGGCATGGTGGCGTGTAATCCCAGCACTTGGGAGGCTGAGGCAGGAGGATTGCCAAGAGTTTGAGGCCAGCCTGGGCTACATAGCAAGACCCTGTCTCAAAAAGGCAACAACAACAACAACAACTCTACCTATTTGCCATGCTCCCTCGAGCCTGGGAGGCCTGGACCCCCTCTTCTGGGCTTTGCCAGCTCGTATTTATCCTTCAAACTCACTCAAGCATCATTTTCTTTCAGGAAACACTCCAGTCTCACAGTTGTTGTTTTGCCTATTTTAACACAAAGCTGCAAAGCATGTTCAAGTCTTACTGAGCTGGACATGAGAAGTCAGTTGCTCCCCGACTGAGGCCAGGTACAGCAGGAGGCAGGGCAGGGGCTGTGATCCTCCCCCTAGTACCTTCTTGTGGAGCAGCTGTGCCAGCTGGGCTCGGTGTTCAGTGATGGGGAGCCGCATAGCCACAGACCCTGCTGCTGGGGCACTGACTATTGATTTACTAGTCAAGAGAGCTTTAAGGCCTCAGAGAGAGATTGGAAAGAAGTCAGGGATGGGAATAAAATCAGGCAGGAAAAATAGGCTTCAGGTTAAGAACCTGGAGTTGTATGCAGAATGTTGTGTGTCTGGATGTGTTTCCCCCAGAATCCTGTGGAGAAGATCCGCAGTCAGCATCACATTCTCAAGCTGGGTGTGGTGATATACACCTGTAATCCCTGTATTTAGGAAGCTGATGCAAGAGGATCTCTGTAAGTTCGAGGCCAGCCTGTACTACAAAGTGAGCTCAAGGCCAGCCTGAACTATATAGCAAGACCCTGTCTCAAAAATAAATAAGTAAATAAATACATAAATAAAACAGTGCTGGGCCAGGGATATAGCTTAGCGGCACAAGCGCCAGCCTGGCAGGTACAAGATCCTGAGTTCAACTCCTGGTACCAAAAATAAAATAAAATAAAATAAACCAAAACAGTGCTCATGAGGTTAGGGGTAGAAAAGGATAGCATAGCATATCAAGCAAGTATTATGCCTCTTGAGAAGGAAACAAAGTGGGCCAGGGATATAGCTCAGTGGCACAGCACCTACGTGACAAGCATAAGGTCCTGAGTTCAATTCCTGGTACTAAAAAAAAAAGAGAAGGAAACAGTACATTAAATGGTTGTATCAGTAGTTCTCAGAAGTCCCAGAGATCACACTGGGAATCTTAAAAGAAAAAGAAATAAAGCAAATAACCTCCACTTCTCCATTTTAACTCTGGAGACCCAATTGGGCCCAGAAACATGGGTATTAATTAATTAAGTAATTTTTGAGACAGAATCTCACCATGTTGTTCAGGCTGGTCTTGAGCTTACTATGTAGCCCAGGTTGGCCTCGAACTCATGGAAATCTTCTTGCCTCAGCCTCCCGAGTGCTGGGATTACAGCCATGCACCCCCACACCCAACTGGAATGCAGATTTTTAACAACCAGCACCCCTCCAGTTCCACCAAGGACCTGATGTGGCAGATGCCCTCATGACTCTTCTTTAAGAAACTGGATGAAGATGATGAAATGAGGTGGACAAAAACCCCCTTTAAAGAGCAGTGTGCGATTGGTGTTTGCGTTTTGTGCCTGTTTACCCGGAGGCACAGGGGAGTGAACCTAGGGCCTCGAGAGCCAGCTGCGGGTGGATTACATCAGAGGGTGCACCTCCACAGCGCAATCAATGCCATGTAAAAGAAGACAACTCAGTGCAAGCCTGTATTCGCAGCACTGGGAGGCTGGGGTAGGAGGATTGCAAGGTCAAGCCCAGCCTGGCACTCAGCATCTTAGTGAAATCCTGTCCCCAATTGTAAAAAATTTAAGAAGACCTAGGGATGTAGTTCACTGCGAAAGCCGTGGCTTCAGTCCCCAGTACTACTCAAAAAAGGTCCCCCTCCCCAGTGCCAGGTGAGGCCACAATCTTTTTTTTTTTTTTCCTGCGGTACTGGGGATCGAACTCAGGACCTTGCGCTTGCTAGGCAAGAGCTTATTCCACTGAGCTATATCCCCAGCCCTAGGCTACAATCTTGAAGGGCTTTTGCCGAGAATATGAGCTTCCTGGTGCTCTGAACTCTAAACTCCGGTCTCCAATGCTGGGAGAGGAAATCGTTGCTGTCTGCGGCATTCTGTTACAGCTGCTTGGTCTAAGATAAAGATCTCCCTCTGTTTGCTGGAAGGCCTCCTACAGCAAACACCATGGAATGATAAGGAGCCATGTTTGTTTTCCCGCCTGGCAAAATACCAGGAAGAATGCACGAAGCAGTGGTTTCAAAACACAGTACCTGGCTGGGTGTGGTGGCGCACGCCTATAATCCCAGCAGTCATGAGGCTGAGGCAGGAGGACTGTTGAGGGTTCAAGACCAGCCTGGGCTACAAAGTAAGACCCTGGCCCAAGGCCAGCCTGAACTGCATAGCAAGACCTGTCTCAAAAAAAAAAAAAAAAAAGACAAGAAAACCCCCGAGAACACTGGGCATTGGGCAACAGAGTGTGGCACCAAACAGAAACACCAAAATGACAGGATTTGAGGGCAGATTTGTTTACACTGAAGGGCAATAACCAAGATCAATCCCACACTCTCCAGCCCTGATCTCCTGTGGCTGAAGCCTTCTATATTATCACAAGCAGGAGGTACAAAGGATGTACAAAGACGAGACAGAACAGCCTGGCAGTTCTTTGAGTTAACTACTGGGTGAGGTCATTGGTTATGAGTAGATTAATTCTGATTATCAGTTTATGAAGCTTGGTATAATGACATAATCAGGCATCCTGCATGTCCGGTTATGCACTCGTGGTTACAAGGGTCAGGAAAGTAATTATAAAGCCATGAAGCAGTTACAGAACTAGGCAGTTTCAAAAGAAGAGTTTTAAAAGGAACAATTTCTCTTGTACAGTTTTTCCCTTTCAAGAGGACAGTGAACCCTGAAAGACAGGAAAGAAATGAGCTAGACCCTGCAACTGTCCAGGCCATGGTGCAGAGAAGGACACACTCAGAGTCCAAGAGAATCCTGAACTGGGTGATGGAGCTGGGAGTCTAGGGAAAGCCAGGCAGCTAGAATTCACAGGGTGGGGTAGTGGTGGGAGAAAGTGCAAGAGAGAGAGCCAGAAGTGTGCAGAGGGCCCTGGACTAGACACCAAAATACCAATCAACACATGCATTTGAGGAAATGACCTGAGGCCAGGGAAAGAACCACCCAAAAGGACTGGAGGAACCTGATGTTGATGGTTGCATAGGGCTGGGAATAGTTCCTGTTTCTACCAGTCAGCTGGGACATCTCCTAGTCCACAGGGTTTGATATGTGGTGCTCAGAAGAGTCTTGTATCAGGAGACGAGATAATAATTAGCATGGGGGTCAGGGATATAGTTCAGGGGGTAGGCCTATCTTACAGGGTCCTGAGTTTGATTCTGGGCACTAAAAACAAAAAATTAGCATAGATTAAACATGGCTCTTCTCCCACCCAATAAATCTTAAAAGCAAGACTTTAAGGCTCAAATTGTTCCAAGTAATTTAATTGCAGCCCTAGGACAAGTTTCAAGAATATTTCTAGGAAGTTAAAAATATCCACCATCTAGCAAACTAAGACCCATGGCTGACATCCACAAAAACAAAGAAAAAACCAAAAACCAAAACCTTACTTGTTACAGTCTAGAAATAAATTCTCGGTTTACAATCAACTGATTTTCAACAACTGAATGGGAAAAGAATACTGTTTTCAACAAATTGTTACTGTGCAACTGGATATCCACATATAAAAGAATATAGTTATGGCCTTTCTTCATACAATATACAAACTCTAATCCAAAATTAATTATAGATTCAAATGTAAGAACTCAAAGTACAAAGCTCTTAGAAGAAAACAGGCAGAAATTGGGATTGGTGGCATAGTACTATAATCCCAGCACTGTGGGAGACTGAGGCAGAAGGATGGCAAGTTTGACCTGGCCCTGGGCACCTTAGCAATTAGTGAGACCTTCTTTGAAAATTTAAAAAAGGGCTGGGAATGTAGCTCAGTACAGAAGCCCTGGGTTCAATCTCAAATACCCCCCATCCACACACCTACAGGTGCACACACATACACAAAGAAAAGAAAAAATAGAAAAGAAAGGAAAAGAAAACAAAAAAATATAGGCAGAAATCTTCGTGATCTTGGTTTAGGTAAACTCTTTGTAGGTAGGACGCCAAGAGCATAATTAACCAAAAAGAAAGAGTAAAGATAAAAACTGTATTAAAACTAAAATCTTAGGGCTGGGGATATAGCTCAGTGGAATAAGCGCTTGCCTAGCAAGCGCAGGGTCCTGAGTTCGATCCCCAGTACTGCAAAAAAAAAAAAAAACTAAAATCTTTGGGCCAGGGATATAGCTCAGTGGCACAAGTGCTTACCTGGCAAGTACAAAGTCCTAAGTTCAATTCCCAGTACAAAAAAAGACCCAAAAAAGCAAAATCAACAACAAAACCTCTAAAATCTCCTGTGCTTCAATGTGCACCATCAAGCAAAAAGACAACAAACAGAATTAGAGAAAACAGATTTTCTGTCTTGATAAGGATCTATATTCAGGATAGATACAAAATTCTTACAAGTCAGTAAAAAAGACAGAGAGCTAAGAAAATGGACAAAGGATCTGCTGTTCTCCCAACAAGACAGTGACTAATAAGCCCGTGACAGATGTTCATCGACATTAACTATCAGATGCAAATCAAATCACAGTTAATGCTAGTTCACATCACAAGGAGGGTTGCAATAAAAATGTCAGATAATGGGGAGAATCAGTGAGAATGTGGAGAAGTTGAAAGTCCCATACTTTGAAGAAAAATTATGATAAATAGGGCAGTGACCTGACAGACCCTAAATGCTGTGCACCTACAAACAGAGCTTCAGATTGCCTGCAGCAAAAGCTGATCAACCTGTGTAGTGGGTTGACAGCTGTGGTCAACCTATAACCCAGCTGAACTGAGTGAGCGTGATGCTGGGTGTGGGAGGCCAACCCGGGGACTGTTGCCAGCAGAATAAGAGGCAGAACTGGAGAAGGAAAAGGAGGCTATTGGGAACTGAAAGGCTGTTGGGAGCTGGTGGAAGCTGAAAGGAGCTGTTGGTTGTTTTGGAGGATCCCGTCATGCTGGCTTTCCAGATGAACGTGGCTGTTCTCATCCTCTGAGGAGCTCAGGACCTCGTTGGCACTGAGAATGACTTCGGTTCACTTTGGGGGAGCTCTGGTCCTCACTCTGAGCATCACTTCCTGGCTCCAGAGGGGAGGATGGTGCACAGCTCAGTCTCCTGAAGAAGCCTGCTGCATTGGCTTTCCTGATGGGAACTCAGCTGTCTTCACCAGTGGAGGAGCTCGGGACCTCACTGTTGCGGAGGAGGGCTGTGGTACCTTTCGGGGGAGCTCTGGTTCTTCTTAGCATCGCTTCCTGGCTCCAGTGCAGATCCCTCAGCCTGCTGGCACAAATCCTTCATCCTGCTGGCCCAGACTTCCTAGATTCCACCGCTGACTTTTGGGCCTTACAGCACAGATCCATGAAACAGGCCTGCACGAGACACTGTCATGGGCTCTGGGCCTCCAGGTGGACTTGTGAGAGACACTGTTATGAGCTCTAGGTCTTCAGCTGGACTCATGCAGGACATTTCCGTGGGATCCAGGCCCTCAGCTGGATTCTGTGGTCTTAGTGTGTGGACAGATCTCCTGCACTCTCTTGTATAGTGTCTGTTGGGTGACTATTATAAATAATCATATAAAATACATGTCCTGTATTACACTGTTCCCCTTGCAAAACATCCCCCAAACCAACACAACCTGCAAGGGAAAATAGACGGTTCTACAGTCCACAATTCTAGTTGAAGAATTGCATAGCCCTCGCTGAATAACCAATTGGAGGAGAGGACAGAAAATCAGCAAAGAGGGGCTGGGGATATAGCTCAGTGGAATAAGCGCTTGCCTAGCAAGCGCAGGGTCCTGAGTTCGATCCCCAGTACCAAAATAAATAAATAAATAAATAAAATCAGCAAAGATAGAACAGGCTTGAATACTATCAAGTAACTTAACATGATTTTTAGAAAATCCCACAGAAGAAGAATATATATTCTTCTCCAACACACTCAGAATGGTATAACATTTCTAGCAAGAAAGAGAGTGAGGGAGAGAGAAGAAGAGAAAAATTAAGAAACCTCTAGCTAAAAATTGATTAGAAAAAAGAGTGGAAAGATAGGTTGCTAATGTCAGGAAGAAGGAGGTGGCTCTTCTGCAGACTTTACTGATAGAAAAGAAAATAAGAATAAGGAAATATTATAAATGGCTCCACCCTAATAAACTCAACTTTGAAGAAATGAGCACCTTCTCCAAAAAACATTATCAAATATCACTCAAAAATCAGATAATCTAAAGACCAGTATATCTCTGAAAGAAGTTGAATTTGTACTTAAAAGCTTTCCTACAGAATTTGAAGCCAGATGCCTTCATTAGTGAATTCACTAAGCATCCAAGGAATATTGATTCTACACAAATTATTCCAGGATGCTAAGAGGAGATGGTTCTCAACCCAGCCTGCTAGGTCAGCGTGACTCTGACACTAAATAAAACCTGGTATGGTCATTACAAGAGGAGAAAAATGTGGGCCGAAGTCCCTCATGAACACAGACGCAAAAATTCTTCACAACATTTTAGTAAACTGAATCCAACAATATATACATATAAATAATGACATGTTACAGCCCAGTAGAGCCATATCCTGGAAAGTAAATTTCATGTTTAAAAAATTGGTCATGAAATTCACCATATTAATGAACAAAACACAGATAATCTCTGTAGATGTACAGGATAACTTGACAAAATTTGATACAAATTTTCCTGATACAAATTTTCAGTACTCTAGAAATATAAGCAAACTTCTCCAATGAAAGCCATCTTCTTCCCTATAAAGGTCACATACAAAAACCTACAGCTAACATTATACTTAACGATGAGAGACTGCTTTCTCCTTGATATCAAGAACAGAGAAGGATATCTGTTCTTACTATTTCTATTCAGCATTGTCCATGGCAAGTGCAATATGACAAGAAAAAATATAAAAGGCATCTGGACCAGAATGAAAAAAACCAAAACTGTCTTTTCATAGAAGGCATGATGATCTATGTAGAAAATCTGATAGAATTAACAAAAAAGTCTATTAGAAATATTAAATGAGTTTAGCATGGTTGTAGGAGAAAATATTAACATACAAAATTAATTGTATGTCTATACACTAGCAATTAAAAGTTGGAAATTATAATAAAAACTTCCTCTCAAAAAGTATGAAATGCACATAAATCTGACAGTGCATGTGCAAACACGTACACTGAAAATTCTCAAAAATTGCTGAGAAAAATGAAAGGACAAGGAAATGAAGGGAAATTTCCAAATTGATTTATAGTTCAATGCAATCCCAGTCAATTTTCTCAGAAGTAATTTTCTATGGAAATTAGAAAGCTGATTCTAAAATTCATACAAAAGTGCAAAGGGCCTAGCATATCCAAAACAAGGCTGAAAAAGACCAGGGTAGGAGAACTAGCATTACATGACTTCAAGGCTTATTATAAACCTACAAGAATGAAGACAGTATGGCTTAGACACTGAGATAACAGGAAAACAGGATGACACACGTATGAATAACTAAATTTTACAAGGTACAAAGGTGATTCAGTAGAAAACAATTGCCTTTTCAGCAAACAGAGCTGAAAAAACCTTCTAGGAGAACATGTAGAATAAAATATTTTGACTTTAGGTTGAGCATACAATTCTTAAATACAGTAACAAAAGCATGGTACATAAAAGGAAATAGTTGATAATTGGATTTCATCAAAATTAAGAACTGCTCTGTGAAAGACATTGTTAAAAAATAAAAAGACAGATTGGGAGAAATATTTGCAATTCATATATCTGATAAGGATACACATTCAGAATATGTAAAGTAACTGAGTATGGTGGCATACACCTGTAATCCAGGCACTCGGGAGGCTGAGGCAGGAGGATTGCCTTGAGCTCAAGGCCAGTGTGAGTTCTAGGCTACTTAGTGAGACCTTGTTTCAGAAAAACTAAAACAAACAAACAAATAATTTTATCAAAACGGACAAGAGATTTGAGCAGATCCTTTACCAAGGAAGATCTGTGCATGCCGAATCAGCCTATGAGAAAATGCCAAAGGCTCTGTAGACCCTGGGAACATGCAGAGCAGAGGCACAGAGAGATACTGCTGCACACCAGGCAGAGGAGCCTGCTGCGACGGGTCAGTGAGGCAGTGGAGCAACTGGAGCGCTTGCGTTCTTGCAGTGGGAAAATGATACAACTGGTATAGGAATTAGACAGACTTCCAAATGATACAAGGGAAGTATTATAATTCCCAACCTATTAGATGTCCAATACACCCAGTTCACATTCCCCAAAATTGAAGAATGAATTTTAAGGAACAATAAAGGTTAAGGGTAGAACTATTAATCGAGAGAAACACAGCTCCTGTCCAAGAGACACAGGAGGGGGACCTGGAAAGTGGGTTGCCCGCAAACTACTTCTCAAAGGAAGTTCGTAGAGCAAAATCAGGAGGTGAGTACAAAATCACAAGGTGGTGGATATAAGGTGGGACAGAACTATTGTGAGTACAGCTGTGTGGGTAGTACTGACCCAGCGGGGCCGAGGGAGTGTGCATGGAAAGGAGGACCTTTCCCGGAAGGGATGGGTCGGGAGGGCATGGTGCCCCTCCTGGGAGGCTGATACTTACTTAGAATATTGATCATTATTCTTTATCCCTCGGGGAGGTATGTAGGTGTAGTCATTCCATCTTTATCTTGAGGCCTGGCCCTTAATTGATGCACCTCCAGTCGCAGTTGTAATGTGTTATTCTCTGCGCTGGCTCCTTGAGGGCCTAGCCTTCTCTGACTGTCTATCACATGTCCACCTAACTTAGCTCTCTATAATATAACTACTTGGGAAAACAGGGGAGTTCACGACAAGCTGGGCATCAGCCTCCCACATCTGCCACCCCCTCCTTTTTACTGCTCTGGGATAATTGGAAGCTTATGTCTATATGAAAATTCATATGTGGATGATTATAGCCGATTTATCTGCAATAGCCCAAGCTAGGACTTACAGGAAGGCCGTCAGTGAGTGAGGAACACATTTCTCCAGGCCCGGACACTGTTCAGCGGTCCAGCGCTTGCTGCGCGTGCACAAAGCCCCAGGTTCAACCCCCAGCGATGCACAAGAGCAAGAACGCTCTTCCAGCCACAGACTGTGGTAAACCACACAGTGCGGCGTTACTGGACAATGGGATTAATGAACAGTGACGTGCTTGCAGCTTGGGTGAGCCGGTCTTGTAACAGTTATTTGAGTAAAAGAAGCCAGGTGAGAGGGCATATTCTGTATGGCCCCGTGTCCATCACAGTCCAGGAAAGTGTGAAGTGCTGTATTTTGTACCAACAGAAAAGAAATCAGTGGTGGCCAGAGTGTGGGGCTGAGGGTGAAGGATCACAGAGGCCCGGAGGAACTTTTGAAGGGGAGGCACGTGCTCCTGGTCTTACCTGTGTGGAACATGGGTGTGGATGTGAGGAAAAGCCCGAAAGATGGCTTCCCACAGGTTCTGAGACTTCCTGGCACTGTTTGAGCCTTGTAAAAATACCAGCATTCCCAGGGAACTGGCCTGGCCGAAATCCTACTTAGAGAACAGAGCATTCTAGACCAAGAGGCCCCAGGTTTCAGGAGAAAAGGGAAACTTGTGTAAACACAAGGTGGACAGCGACCATGGACTAGACGACCTAATTCTAGTTTGTTTCCGGCCTCTTCCTCCTCTGCTCTCTCTGCTCATCCCCTTGCTCTGTGAGAGGGCTGCTGTTCTGGCACTCGGCAAGCGGCAGCCCCTGTCAGGTCTTTATCTCAGCAAAGCCTGTCCTTGCTGCAAGTCTTTCTCTCCCTCTTTTTATTTCTTATAGTAGACATGGGAAATGTATACTTTAATTTCATATAGTTTACTGAATGTCAGTTATACCTCAAGAAAACCCTACCGTCACGGCTTATACCTAGGTGTCCCCCCAAAGCCTCATGCATCCATATGTGGGGCTTTGGGAGGTGACTGGATCGTGGGTATGTGACCCTGGATTCGAACGGGTGTGTGATACGGAATCACGGGCGTGGATACTGGATTAGTCCTCTGATTGGTTTAGCATAGGTCTGGGTCACATGATAGATTTACTGGGGAGGGAAGACCCGCTCTGGTTGGGGGTGGCACCTACCGACAGGCTCGTAGCCTGAACAGAATAAAAAGGGAGAGCAGGAGGACCGCTGCGATTTCCCGCCAGACGTGCCATGGACTGTTTCCCCTCTGCCAAACCACCCTGTCTCGGAATCGGCTGACTACGGACTGAAACCTCTGCAGAGAATGAGCCAAAATAAACCTCTCCTCCTTCAACTTGTGAGTGCTGCGTATTTTGTCCCAGCAGCAAGGAGGTAACTAAGACACCTGCTTTAAAGAAATGTCACTGAATTACTACGCTTAAGATTTGTGCATTTCAGGGGGACATGGTGGCACACATGTATAATCCCAGCTACTTGGGAGGCTGAGGCATGAAGACTGCAAATTTGAGGCCAGCCCAGGCAACTTAGAGATCTTGTCCCAAAATTTAAAAAAAGAAAAGGCTAGGATGTGGCTCAGTGCCAGAGTGGTTGCCTCAAATATGTAAAGCTCTAAGTTTAACCCCCAAAACTGAGGAAAAATTGTGTATTTCATGTATATAATTTATACACATATATACATGTTCCTCCTATCTAAGTTTTCAGTTACCTGTGGTTATTTGTGTTCTGAAAATATGAAATGGAAAGGTCCAGAAATAAACAACTCATCAGTTTTAAATACCGTGTTACTTTGAGTAGCGTGATAAGATCTCCTGGATGTGAGTTGTGCCTTTGACAGCGGATCCGACCATCTACACTCCCTGCCGTCCTCGGTCTCTTCATAGCCGTGGGCTATTGCGTTAGCGCAGTGCTTGGGTTCAAGTGCCCTTATTTTTCTTAATAACGGCCCCAAAACACAAGAGAAGTGATGCTGGCAATTTCATTACAGTGTGTTGTTATGACTGTTCTATTTTATTGTTGATTGTTCCTGTTGATCTCTTACTGTACCTAATTTATGAATTAAACTTCCTCCTAGGAAAAGTACATGCAGGGTTTGGTGCTCTTTGCTCATCCACTAGGGGCCCTGGAATGTCTGTACCCCACAGACAAGAGGGGACTGTGTGACTATGTGAGAGCCACCAGGAAGTACCGCTTTGGGCAGGGCCCCTTCCCCTCTGGGGAAGCAGCGTCCTCTTTTGTCAAGAGCCGGGTTTTGCTCTGAGGTCCCTGCCTGAGCTGATGTCTGAGGCTGTGTGTGTGTCTAAGGATAAAGAGACAGCCCCTGGCAAACAGTAACGGCACACAGTTAAACCCGACCAGATTTCCAGCGCAAACCCTGGGGCCCCGCCTGAGCCCCTTTAAATTCCATTCATCTATCCCTGCATGTTTGCACAGAGAAAAAACCTGTTGTACTTAAAGTCCTGATCTTGGAGCCGGGGCCCGGGAGGCAGGGAGAGGGCAAACATTGAGGCCGGCTCTGTAGTTCTTGGCCCAGGCTGTTCTGATGTCTCCCCCGGGGAGAGCCCGCCCTTCCCCCTCTCCCAGGCCCCCCTGTGGAGTGCAGCTTGGAGGGTAAATACAGCACATGCTCCTTTCTGAGTGGAAGAACCGAGAGACAAAGTAAAACAAACGCAGGCCCTCCTGCCAAGGCCAGCCACCAGCTGCCCACAGGCTGAGTCCCCGGCCTGGCTTCAGCTGCCCCTGGGGACCCCTGGCTGAGAGTGAGTGAGACACCAGAGGGCACCAGTGGGCTCTGATTTTGAGCCTATCAAAGTTTAGCTCCTGAATCTGCATCCTAAAAGCTATGTGATCCTAGCCCCTACCTTTACCTCTCTGTGCCCCTGGAAAGTGGAGTAACCAGACCAGGTTTCCAGAGTGCTTGTGAAGATTGGAGAAAATGAGGTTCCAGAGGTCAGACCTTCTCCCCAAGCGCTGGCTGCTGGTACTTGGGACAGCTGCCAGCACAGCACTGGGCACCACTTTTGCTGTTTCTGCACCTCTCCTAGCCCCCCCAGAAGCCCAGCAGTTAGCCTGTCGCGGGTCCCTTCTTCACTCTTCTTCGCAGCCCTTTTCAAAGCAGATCAGCATACTCCTCCTGCTTAAAACCTTGGCCCCTCAGGCAGGGTCCCTCTCTGCAGCCTGGAAGCCAAGCTCTTCCACACCCTCAAGCACTCGGGGATCCCACTCCTCAGCTTCAGGGTGCCCACTCCTGTGCCCCCCACGCTCCTGGCTCCCTCCTCTCTAAGGAAGCAGAGGTCACCTGACCATAGGCAACACAGGACAGCCAGCCCAGCTTCAGAGGCCGGCTGTCTGGTTCTGTCCCTGACTAAGCGCAGGTCAGCTGGCTGCCTCACCTGTCCAGTGAGACATGTTAGGGACTCTAAACAGGCATTTCTCTGGTTAGGGCCCCACTGACACCCCGCTGCCCTCAGCGTGCAGTGTGGCTGGCTGAGCCCTCCGGGATCCGCTCCCCGCCTCGCTGCTCTGCTACTCCCCCACTGAGGCACTGGCCATTCTGGCCTGGTGGGCTTTTCCCGGCTGAGCTCTGCATACCCCATGCTTTCCTGAGGGACTGGGGTTCCCCAGGTTGACCTTTCCCCACCTTCCTCCACAAGTCTGTGGGAGGGAGGCTCCCTGGTCAGCAGGCACAGCCGAGGACGGACCCGGGCTCTGCAGGTCCTGCTCAGGCTGCATCACAGGCAAACTCAGCCAAAGGCACCAGAGCGCGCTCCCATTCCTCAGGCAGCACCCAGGAGCGCTCTGCAGTCTCTGGATGATCAAGTCAGAAACGGGATGGCCTGGCTGACAGCGGCACCTCTCGGGGCCCAGCCTGTCCTGCTGTTGCACCTGCCCCTCCATGACGGGAGGTGCAGCCTCTGTTCCCAGGCCTCATCCTTGGGAGCCTAGCACCCCGGCTTGGCCCACGCAGGCAGAGTGCGCCAGAGAAAGGAGTGGGGCAATGAGCAAGGCATCACGCAGGCACCACGCTCTCCGGTGCCCATTTCCATTCAAAACTTACAGGAGACTGAGCTATAAAACCAAAATGGCACCAGATCCGTCTCCTCTGATGGGGCCCTCCCCTTGCCCAGAATCTACATTTCTTTCCATGTCTGCAGAATAAGCGTGGGACACTTTCTGAGCCCTGCTGGGCCTGGGCAGCTGGAGAGCTGGAAAGGCTTCGGGTTGGGTGTGGCTGATGAGTGCTAGCCCTGACTTTGCCGCAAGGTCCCAGGAGGGTCGCTTCCCCCAGGCCTCAGTTTCCCCACCTGTCTAAGGGAAACATCTGTCCACATCTGCCTGGGTGTGGTGAAGTGGGAAGAGGCTGAGAAGCAGCGCCCTGTGGCTCCAGTCCTTTCTCTGGGAACCAAGGCTGTCCGGTCGGCAGCTGGGGCAGGGGACGGGGCCTTGGCAGGGCAGACAGTGGTAAGGCATCCTCCAGCCATCTTCCCTGCACAGCTGTCTCACAGCAGAAAGTCTCCAGGACGCTTCCTGCTGGCAGAATGACAATGCCCCGCTTCCCGCATAGTCTCACCAGTCAGCAAGGAACGCCCAGTGCTGTCTGCCATAGGTACCAGCAGGAAGTGGCATGTGCTTCACTTCTGTGCCATCCTGGAGGATGGCCAAACACCTCAGCTTGGCAGTGGGGGCCCAAACTGATCTTCCCTCCAGGGGGTGACAAGATCAGAAGGTGCAAACCTATCTTGGAGCAGAGGTGCCCATTTCCTCTGTGTGGCCCCAGACAGATCTAAAACCACAGAAGCAGATTCTCATCTTTGTTTGAAGGTGCCGGACCTGATAGAGAACTAACTTCCTGTCCCTAAAGGCATTCAGGGAGAGGCAGAGCCACTGGAAAGCAGGAGAGGCCATCCGAGTCATACATGACATGGAGGTGCCACTAGACCACTGCACTTTGCTTTGTTATGCAATGCTGGGACGGGAGCCAGGGCCGCAAGCATGCTAGGCAAACGCTTTACCATCGAGCTACACCCCACACTCCATGAGATGATTTTGAAAGCGCCTTCCTGGCCTGGCGGCCCAGGATTCAGGCTTTGAATGAGCAGTCACCAGCACTGTCCCCAGCAGTCACTGGCTGGCCCGGTCGACCCCTCATGGCTGCAGACAGGAGTACTCATCGGACCAGTCAGAGCAGTGCTGCGTGCCGTCCTGGCACAGAATCCTCGGGACACAGCCGCAGTATATGAAGAAGGTGGAAGGGCAGCGCCACCACCCGGGGCCGCAGGGCGGGCACGAGGTCACTGGGGAGACAAGAGCCAGCAGGAGGGTGGTGGCTGCTGTGTCCTGGAACGCCCTGTACCCTGGGGTCTCCGCAGATCTGCAGCCTACCCCAGCTCCCTAGCCCCACCCCGCTGACCCAGGTTGGCTACTTTCCTGGTTTTGTGGTGGCAAAGAGAAGCTGGACTTTACAACTCCTCCTGGCAGTGTGAGGCCCTGTCTGAGCCCCTGCTCAAAACTTACTGAGCGACACAGCACAGGCAGTGTCCACATACTACTGGGTGCAGCTCTTCACCCCCACCTCCCCCCTTCCTCACCCAGTTCCAGCCCCCCCACGCCCTTCGCACTTCCCTCCTGCCCATTGCCAGCCGCCTCACACACCAACCCCCAGCCTTGTGAGCCCTGTCTGCTCCCTGAGGCCTGCTCCAAGGCTGCCTCTTCTGCGAAGTCTGCCCTGATCCCTCCTGAGCCCTAGCATTTCCTTTTGTGCACTCTGAGGACAGGTATGCCTGACCCCTGATTGTCCCTCATCCCTGTGGCACCGGGTCCCGCCCCAACAGTGCTCAAAGCATGTTTGTTGATTGAATCCTGGGGAGAGATTTAAAGGAGTCTGGAGAGGGCCCTCAGAGGTGGTGCACACCCAGGGTCCCTCAGCTTGTTCCCTCTTCACTTAGAGCGCTGGTTTCCCTATATGCAAAAGGGGTCTGTGCTCCCTTCCCTGCTCTTCCCGCAGGGCTGGTGGGAGGTGATGAGGGTGACCCAGGTCCAGATCCCAGTGGGCCATGTCACCACCCCTTCCGTGACCATCCTCGGAGGGAAGTGCTCCATAGGGAGGATAAACCTCCAGGGAGAGCTGCCAGGGTGGTAGTGAGCACCCCACGTTGCATGTATCCAAGCAGGAGGGAAGAAGGCATTCAGTTGGGGAAGCTGGGGGTTCTCTGCCCACACCTGCCCTCTGGCTGCAGCCTGGCCGCTGCTCCGGCCCCGCCAGTGCGGCGCCCCCACCTGGGCCCAGTTCATCCGAGCAGTCTCCGCAGTTGTTGGTCCCGTCGCACTTCTGGTCAGAATAGATCCAGGAAGCCGGGTCTCCGCAGCGGGCCACGAGGAAGTTGGGGAGGCTCCGGGGCACATCTCCTGTGGAGCCAGGAGGGGCCAGAAGGGTCCACATCTGGCTGCAGCTGCCTCAGGACCATCTAGAGCTGCCAAACTCAGGGTCACCTCCCTCCCACTCCAGGAAGGCATGAGAGGCTCCTGGGAGGAGATCAGGTGGGAAAGGCATCCCCACCAGCCCTGCTGTGGGTCCACACTGACTCCTGCTTCCACTGATCCCATGAGGCTGGCTGTGAGCTCCCTGAGAATGGCCAGGTCTCCTCACGTATTCATTTGCTCATTCACTCAGCAAGTCACACCAGGCACCGAGCCCCAAGGACAAGCAGACTAGACCTGCCCAGAGCCACCCACAGGGTGACAGTGGCAGATGTGACACCAGTGTGCCCAAGGCTGGCCCACGGGGAGGAGCAGGGGCTGGGGGAGACCCAGGGAGGGTCCTCAACTTGGCCAGGAGTCAGGGCAGTTTTCTGAAGGAGAAGCCCTTGAACTCTGCTGGAGGATGCAGACAGGCTCTTGGGTGATGGACACCCACTGTGAAGGTGGCCATGTGTGAGTCCTGGCTGCTGGCCCCATGTGCACATGTGACAGTTCTGACTGAAGGTTCCACACCCTCAAAGCTGGCGCTGCAGGGGAACTGAAGCAGGGGCTGCCCTGGGGGCCCCAGTCAGAGCCGAGCTCGACTGAACAGACACTCACCACACAAGCGCTCGTCCTCGTCCTCACCGTGCGGACAAGTGCGAAGGCTGTCACACACCCCGCTGGCGGGGATGCAGCTCCTCCCATCATGGCACAGGAAACCTGTCCTGTTGGTTGGTGTCACACAGGGCTGGGCCCCTGAGTGGACAAGAGGAGGCCATAAAGGTCAAAGGAAGCATCTAGCTAGGCAGGGGCAGGCCCTGAGGGCCAACTGGAGCTGGGGCCAGGGAGGCTCCGGGACTCAGCGGCATTGATGTCCAGGCTCAGCAGGACCGCCTGTGAGTATGGGCAGAGGAGCTGCCCTCTCTGTCTGTAAAATGGGTTCATAGCACACCCTGGGTGTGTGGGGTTCAAATAAATGCATCTCTGTGGATACATGTAGAGAAGCCATGGTTCTCGCCTTTCCTGACAACTAGCCATACCACAGGCACTCTGTGAGTGGTGTTCTACTTGGCAAAGGGGCTTTACTGGTGGGTACTCTGGTACCATGTAACCTTGTCAGATGCGGTATATCTGGGCTATGTGAGGGCCAGTAGGTCACAGTCCCTTACATCTGGCACCACAGGCTGCAAAGCACCTTTGCATGTTTAAACTATTGTCTCCCAAACAGCCCTGCAAAGTGTCCTCATCAGCCTCCCACTAGAGGAGGGATGGGCCACCCTACCCTGGGGCGGCCCAGAGTCACAGCAGAGAGACTGGCAGCTGAGCCGTGGTCACCCTGACCAAGCAGAGCGCGTGTGCATATGTGTGTAACCACGGTGGCAGCAGGTCTGCCCATGTGCATTGGGCATGTGTGGGCCACATCTTGGTTCCTGGAGGTACCATGGTCGGTGTGAGGGGGGCCGGCTCACAGGGACACTCATACTGTCACCAACATGTACGATGGTGTGCTCACCTGCATGCACAGGCCCAAGCGTGTACACACACATACGGATACCTGCAAGCACAGTGGCACACATATGGACACTCACATCACACGCAGGCACGTGTCCACACTTCCTGTGGATCCACAGCTCCACCGTGCCCCTGCTCCTGTGCGTTTACCCCATTGCTTCGCCTCACTCCCTTATTGCCCCAACCGTCTAGCTATAGAGCCAACTCTCAGAAAGTAGATCTGGAGACAGCACCTCCTGTTCTGTCCCCTTCCCATGGCTCTTGCATCGGGACCCCTGGGGGGGGCCTGTGCACCCAGCCCTTCAGCCCTTTCTACCCATGCCTTGCAGTCTCTGCCTCTGCCTCCTCCCACGCACGCTGCTCCATGCCCCATGCCCTTCCTGACTCTCCACCAAGCATCTCCACCTCCCTGCTCACTTGGGCCCCATTCACCCCCCCAGTTGCCCACCCTGCCTCTCACATTGGCCAGCGCCCCTGTTCCTGGCTTCCAGTGCTTGGCTCCTGCCCTGGTGTGCTTGTTGGATTCATATTCATATGGCTCTCCAAAACCTTCCCAAGGGTGGGGACAGTGGAGGTAGTTCACCCATGAAGCCGGGGCTGCAGGAAAGTGTAGGACATGGTCCAGTCCTCTGTAGTGGACACAGAGAGAGAGAGAGAGGGCACCAGGGGCAGCTGGGCCAGGGTAGGAGAAGTGTGGGGACTGCAAGAGCACCAACCCAGCCTGTGGTCAGGGAAGGCTTCCTGGAGGAGATGCAGTGGGAGCTGGATCCCCGCAGGAATGCATGTCACAAATGTGACAGACTTGGAGGCTCAGGCCGGACCATGGGCATCTGTGTGTGGCCACAGGATGTATGGGTCTGTGTCTGCCCCAGAAGGCACTAGCCAAAAATTGATTGCTTGGAGAAGCCAGGCAGTCAGGGTTCCCATGTCCCTGCAGCCCCAGGCCGTGCCCAGCAGGTCTGACCACCCTCTCCTCACCTGGTGTGCGGGATGGGAGTCCGAGGCTGGTGACCAGGGCAACAAGGGCAGCAAGGGTGGCCAGCAGGAGCAGCAGGAGGATGGAGAGGCAGGCTCCCCGTCGTGAGCAGCAGGGACTATGGCCTCCTGTGAGGCACAGGAAAGGCAGTGTTGGTGCCAGCTGGTCCAGGTTCCCTCCAGCTCTTGCCCCTGTCAGCAGCCCTCTGGCACCAAGGGGTGAGGGCAGGGAGGACTGCTTGGGGGCAGGAGGGCTTCCATGCCCCATGGTGCTTTGCAGCTCTGCCTGTGGGCCCCATGCCACCAAGTGCCCCCCGGCAGGCTCTGCTCCTCAGCCTTGCCCAGGTGGTCTCCTTGGGGCAGAGGGAGACATGGATACCTGTATACCCAACTCCTGTCAGATCTCATTCCTGTCTCTTTCAAAGCTGCACTTTACTTTAGCAGTGAAGAAACTGGTGCTCAGAGAAGGAAAAGTCTAGGTCCACCTGTGCACATGAGTCCACACCAGCTTGACATCATGACTGTGCACTTTCCATGAGTCCATCTGTCTGTTCTGGAGCCCAGGAGGATGCTGGTTAGAATCCCAGTTCTCCCACTTCCTATCTGGGCCACAGAGTACATCACTTCACTTTTCTGTGCCTCAGTCTCCCCATGTGGAACATGGGAGCACAATAGCTATTTTAGAATTTACTGGAAGGGAAAGGGGGAAAACTGTACAAGAGAAATTGTTCCTTTTATAACTATGTTCTTTTGAAACTGCCTAGCTCTGCAACTGCTTCACGTCTTTGTAATTACTTTCTTGACCCTTATAACCTCAAAAGCATAACGGAACATGCAGCATGCCTGATTGTACCATTGCACCAAGCTTCGCGAACTGATGTTCATTAATCTACCCTTGTAACCCATGATCTCACCCTGCTGGCTAATCAGAAGAACTGTCAGGCTGCTCTGTCTTCCCTTTGTACCTCCTACTTATGCATCGTATAAAAGCCCTGGAACCACCAGAGACTGGGGTCAGATATTCCAGGAATGACCCCAGTCAGTGCCCATTGATGTAAATGGATCTATCTCCAAATCCTGAGTGTCGTTTTGGCGTTTCTGCTTGCCATTGCAGAATTAGATATTTTGAATTAGTGTACTGGACCAGGATTTGCATGCAGTCAGTGCTAGATGTGAGCTTCTCTTAGAAGTTATTTTTTGGTTTATGATTATTATTGTTAATATTATTATTTGCAGCATGGGAGATGGAACCCAGCACCCTTACACCTGCCAGGGAAGTGTCTATGATTGAGTGACACCCCAGCCCTCTTCATATTTATTGAGTGCCTACTATGTGCCAGGCTCTATTCTAGCCTGGGATTAGCAGTGTGAGGTGTCCCTGCACTCTGAGATAGAGCTGTGCTTTGGAAGAAAGCTCTGTTGAGAGTCCTCAGGGTGCATTGGTCTGGAGTGGGCACGGAAGTAGCTGTGTGTGATGTAGCTGGCCTTGCCCTCTGAGAGCCTGTGCCTGCACCTAGGAGACAGGATGTGGACACACAGGAAGAAGTGGAGTGTGGTTGTCCTAGGCAGCCCTGTACCAAGGAGAAGGGACAGGAGCTGGTCTGGCCCATCCTATGACCCACAGACCTGCTCCTGGCTTAGCTCAGCAGCTCAGAGCCAGCACAAGGCAGGCAGGCGCTTTATGAACACTTTGACTACATTTCCCCCTGAGAGTCAGGAGGCATAGGCAACCCTCAGCTTGGGTCCTTTATGGTCAATCCATTTGTTTCCACAGCCACCTGCTGGGCACCCCTGCACCTGCTTAGTGTCAGATGTTGGGAGTGGTGGGAAGGGCTGGAGTGTGGTGCAGGGCAGAGCATTTGCCAGGCATGTACCAGGCTTAGCATTTTGGGAACTCAATGTGGGGTCTCCGGAGCCAGTGGTCACTTGAGCAGGCAGGAGGGGACACTGCTGGGCCAGGCACACCAGGCTGAGATGAAGGAGGAGTGGCATGTGGGTGCACTGGCAGGGGCAGTGTAAACCTACACCCATGATCCCTATGCCTAGCTGGTGGCTCTCTTGCCTCTGGCAACTGCAAGTAACCAGGGAGACAGCAGGAAGCTGGTGAGGAGAGGCATCCTGGTCACCCAGGGAGCTGCTCCCCAAACAAGTGTGCAGCACAGACCGCGTCACCAGGGGGACTCAAGGTGGTATCACTGGGAGACTTGAAAGACTGGCAGAATGGAGGCTCATGCCCAGGTGAGGATGCCCCACCTCAAAGCCACTCCTCCTTGAACAAGTACAAAAGCTATGGGTTCCACAACTGCATCCACCATAAGCCAGGACCTGGGCATAAACAAGCACCAGTGTGGAGCAGCAAAGGCTTTGCAACCAGAGGCTTCAGGTCAGCCTGCACCATGCCTCTGCGGCCAGCCATGGAACCTCGACCTGCTCGCCCATCCTGCTGCCTGGCTGCCCCAGGCCTCAGAGTGGCCCTGAGGTTTGAAAGAGATGCGTGGTGCCAGCACCTCCTCGGGATGAAGCTGCCACACTGCGACAGTCACCTGCTTCTGTTTCCTCACTGAATTAAATGGGGACCAAGATAGGGTCCACAGGACGTGCTAGGTGAGTGTGCGCTTCTCCTTCCTTCACCTCGTACAGCTGAAGTGCATGGTTCAGTCACACAGCAGCTGGCGCACAGAATAGATGCTAAATAACCACGTGATCCTGGCACACTCTGTCCCTCTGAGGTAAAGAGAAACACCCATGCACTCGCTGAATCCAGGATTAGACTCAGGCATTATCTGACCTTACAGGTGGGCTCTGTGTATAGTGTAGCACCTGGGAGATGCTGAGCACACAGTAGGTGCTCAATAAAATGTATGTGCATGGAGAGAATGAATAGTTCCATTAAGTAAATGGCTACCAGTACGGCCAGGCAGGGAGCAGGGAGCCGACAACATAAACAAGGGGGGTGGGGGGCGGAGTGACAGCACAAGCCTTGGGCCCTCTTTATGCTTTTGGAGCCAACTGCCTGGCTCCATGGCAGCCCCCCAGGGCATGGAGCCCCTAGGCTCAGGCCCTGCACCCTTTACCTTCTCCTTCAGGCTGGGCTTTGGTTCTAGCAGCGGCAGCAGCAGCAGCAGCAGCAGCATGACCACTGGCACGTCCCTGCCCAGGAAAACAGAGCCAGGTGTGCTTAGAAGAGGGGACCCCAAGCCTCAGGAGGGAGACCATGGGCTTCCAGTCACCGAGAGCCCGAGATGGGGCCTTTGGGCCTCACGTACCACATACTGCCTTCCCTGGCTCCGCCTGCCCGCTCCCCCTCTGTGCCAGCACCTGTGCCCTTTTCTCCCTACACCCCAGCTCAGCAGTTCCTGGGGTGACACTGTCACCCCACATGGCTCCCCCGGCCCAGCCTCCACATTTGGCTACCTGAGTGGGTTGCCCACAGCAGCCAGGTGAGCCAAGCTGAGCACCCCGTCATCCTAGGGTCTCTCACCTGGGGCAAGATCTTGTTCATGTCTTGGCCAGGCTGGTGTGGCCAGCTGAGCCAGGCTCCCTCTGGGTCTCCAAGGAGCCTGGAGAGGACGCACAGGCCTGGCCCCGCCCTGCGCCCTCCCTGGCAGGGCAGGGACAGGGCACCCGCCCAGGCTAGGCCCGTCGCTGCTCTGGCAGTGACCCTGCCGGCTTGGAATCCTTACCCCTGCCGCACAGGCGAAGAGCAGGGCACTCAGAGAGGGAAAAACTGCATGGCCTGCCCCCTTTGGGGAGAGGCTGGGTGAAAGGGCAGCAGCTGTTACTTCCTAAGGGCTGTTATGGTCCAGGCCCTACCCCAGCTCCCTTACACACATCCACATTTGATCATCACGATAACGCCCTGGAGTAGGTAAGATTACTCATCGGACAGAGGAGGAAATGGGCTCGGAGAAGTTAAGTAACTTGCCTAAAGCCATCCGCGAGCTGAGATTTCAAGCCCTGTGGAGTCGATATACTCTTCACCTTTGTGTATGAGTTGGTTTATCACAACCCTGCCCAACCCTTGGGACCACTGGACTCTGACTTCCCCTTCCCTGAGGGGTGGGAGCCTTTGGCAGCTCACTGGTGTCAGGATCTGCAGTCAACTTTGTGACCAGCCAAGCTCTCAGCTGTGCCATGGTGGCTCATACCTGTACTCCTAGCACTCAGGAGGCTGAGGCAGGAGGACTGCCCCATGTTGGAGGCCAGTCTGGCTACATAGTGAGTTAAAAACAGCCTTCACTACATAGCAAGACCCTGTCTCAAGAAACAAACCACACAAACAGAGACTCAGCATAGTGGGCGGCAGATAGAGAGCTCCAGCAGCAGCTCCAGGTAGCGAGGGTTGGAGGGGGCACTGAAAAGAATGGGCACAGAGCTGACAGGGCACTCGGGGAGGCCCAGGGCCTCACTGGTTTTCTTTTTTCTTTTTCTTCTTCTTTTGGACAGGATCCTGCTAAGGTATGCAGACTGTCCCTTCCCCTCCACTTCGCAATCCTCCTGCCTCAGCTCTCAGGTAGTGTGATGGCCTCGTTTCACAGCAGGGAGCGCTAGGCGTCCTGGCCCAGCATGCAGTCCTGCCTGGGCAGCGGGTGGCCTCAGGGTCGCGGCATGGGCAGCGTCAGTGCCTTGGTCGCCTCACCCTCTCCCTCCGGCATGAGAGCCCTGCTTTGCAACTCAGCGCTGACACGCCCTCTCCTCCTGCCCCATCTTTCTGGAGGAGGCGGCAATGACTCCAGCCACATTAGCTGTCCGATCTTTGACAAAGGAGCCAAACACATACACTGCAGGAAGAGAACCGCTTTAATAAATGGTACCGGGCAAACTGGCTCGCTACACGCGGAAGAGTGAGTCCAGACCCATGTCTCTCAACAGGTACTAAACTAAACTCAAAATCTAAGATCTAAATGCGAAAACAAAAACATTTAACCAGCTGAAAGATAAAATAGGTAAAACCTGTTTTTTGGGTTTTTTGAGACAGGGTTTTGCTATGAAGTTCAGGCTGGCCTTGAACTCATTATAATGCCCAGGTGAGCCTTGAATTCATGGCACTGCTCCTGCCTCAGCCTCCCGAGTGCTGGGATTACAGGTGTGCACCACCACACCTGGCCAAAAATAGGCAAAACTCTTAAAGATGTCGATATAAGCAAGGACTTCCTGAAACAACCCCAGTTGCACAGGAAATAATACCAGAATCAACCAATGGGATCATATCAAATTAAAAAGCTCTGCACAGCAAAGAAACCGATCAACAGAATGAAGAGACAACATACAGAGTGGGAAAAGATCTTTTCCAGCTTCTTCTTGGACAGAGAACTAATATCTAGAATATATGAAGAACTCAAAAAAAAATAGATTCCCCCCAAATAAAAGACCCAATCAGAAAATGGGCAAGTGAAATGAACAGACACTTTCAGAAGGACCAATGGCCAATAAATAAACATTCAGCAATTTGGCCACTAGACTCCAGACATTTTTAGGAAAATGGATGCACTTTGAGTCCATACTCTTAAGTGAAATAAATCAAATACACGATTGTAAATATCCCATTGTCTCTTTGGTGTGAGAAACTGAAAGTGTAAATGAGGATCAAAATGTATAATAGATACTGTGAAACAGGAGGAAAATGTTCAAAGGGGGGGGAAGGAGGAGAGGGGAGAAAAGGGGGAAAACATGGAAACAAAGCTCTGTAACTGAGGGGGGGCTGAAGGGAGGGAGGAGGCCAGAGAATAAACCGAGTTGTGTCAAGTACAGGTACAGATTCTCTACGGTAAATGTGATCATCACGTATATCTAAGAGGTACCAATAACATCTGATTAAAAAAAAATTGGCCACTAGAGAAATGCAAAGCAGAGAGAGAGAGAGAGAGAGAGAGAGAGAAAGGGAGAGAGAGAGATCAAAACAGCAGAGACTCTACCTTACTCCAGAAAGAATGGTCATCATCACACACTGAAAAAACCACAAATGCAGACGGATGATGTAGCTCAGCAGCCCAGGGCCTACCTGGCAAGGGTGAGGTCCTCAGTTCTCTTCTCGGTACCACACACACACACACACACACACACAAAAAGCTGGTGAGGTGGCAGGGGTGGGGAGTGAGGCACCACCTCTACATTGTTGGTGGGAATGTAACCTAGTATAACCACTATGGAAATCATCATGGACATGCCTCAAAAAAACCTAATGCTAATACTGGATCCATTTGATCCAGCTACTTCCCTTCAGGATATCTTTCCCCCGAAGTTAGAGGCATCATATTAAACAGTGAATCGTGCATAGGCATGTTTATAGCAGCTCAATTCATAATAGCTCTGGAGCTGGAGATATAGATCAGTGGCATAAGCGCCTGCCTAGCAAGCGCAGGGTCCTGAGTTCAGTCCCCAGTACCGCCAAAAAAAATAAATAAATAAAAAATTCATAATAGCCCTATACCTGTATGTTCATCAACAGCAACAGATGAATGGATTAAAAGATGTGTATATACACAGTGGAATAGTACTAAGCCACAAAGAAGGATAAATTTGAGTCATTTGTAGGAAAATGGATGCTCCTTGAGATCATAATGCGAAGTGACATAAATCAAACACAGAAGATTAACTATCACACGGCTTCTCTTATACAAGAAACCCCAAGGGTAAATAATTTAAAGAGCAAAATAAAACATAGATGATAGCATACAGGGAAGTAGACCAGGGGCTGGGGATGTAGCTCAGTTGAATAAGCGCTTGCCTGGCAAGTGCAAGGTCCTGAGTTCGATCCCCGGTACCACAAAAAAATAAATAAAAATAAAAAAAATAAAACCACTCCAGGGAAGTAGACCTTTTACAGGTGGAAAGGGAATCTAGCAGAAGGAGAGAGGGGAGAGGAAAGGGGAAAGAAAAAGGATTAAACTGCCTTATGTAAAAAAAACAAAGAGAAAAAAGATGTGATATACATATGTACCAATTCCTCAGGATGCCTGTCCTCATTATGTACTGCAAACACATACTAATAAAAAAGTGAAGAACAAAACACACAGAAATATCAGCTTAGTGTACGGGTCTGTCCTGTGTGCAAAGATTGCCCACAGGTCTAGACTTCTAGGCTCACCCTGCAGGGGCACTTCCAGCTTTCTTGGACATCCAAGTGATTAAGTCTGTACACCTACCAGCAGTGCACAAGAGGCCTGATCTCCCCAGCCCTTGAAATCACCAGACTGCACATGCCTGCAAACCCGGCACTTGGGAGACTAAGGCAGGACTCCTGTCAGTTTGAGACAGCTCGAGCTACATGATGAGTTCAAGGCCAGCCTTAACTACAGAGAGAGATCCTGTCTAAATACATACATATATACATACACACAAAAATACATAAATACACAAATAAGTAAATAAAGTAGGTTTCCTGACACCAGCCAGGCTTGTCCCTGGGCAACGGGAGGTGGTTTTACTTTCACTTCTGTAGCTTTTTCTGCTGCTTCCATGTTCGGCAACATTTTTTGAGTCCTTGCTCTTGCTATGTGTTGCTCTACATGCATTCTGTATATTAGCCCACTTGGTCTCCCCAGTCATAGGCAAGAAGGGTCACTGCTTTCTCTATTTCAGAGGAGACAACTGAGTGACTGAGTGACTTGCCCAGGGTTCACAGCCAGGCTTCAAACCAGGCCAGCTTAAGAGCTGCGATGGCCTCCCTGTTTAGAAGTGTGGTCTAAGTGCTGCAGGCCAACAGCACCATGGCCCTGAGGCGGCAATGGGTTAGGGATACAGCCTCCAGATGTGCAGAGCTGTGCTGCCATAAATGTGGTGTGCGTGCACCGCCACGCTAGGGTGTCTGTGCGGGAGAGCTGAGTCAAATGGGTTTTTACTTCTGGTCTCCCTCTAGATCCACAAAGCCAGAATCTGCACCCTAAGAAGAGTCCCCAGAGATCTGAACCACGATAAATTTGAAAAGCCATGTCCTCACCATGCTGTTATTCAGCCCTTTCAAAGTTACATCAGTCATATGGACTTCCTCCCAAGTGCAATACTTTTTCACATATGCTGCCCACTTCTCCTCCTCCTCTTGTGGTACTGGCAACTCTACCCAGGGATGCTCTACCATGGAACTACATCCCTAGCCCTTTGTTTTGAGAATTTCACTAAGTAGCCCAAGCTGGCCTTGAATTTGCAGTCCTCCTGCCTCAGCCTCCCATGTAGCTGGGAGTAGAGCCACATGCCACTACAGACGGCATTTTTTTAATTGCAGGAAACAGGTTTCTCATACATTCAGGACATCACGTAACAATGGCCCAGCTACTTGGGACATCCCAGGTGGGCTCTGCCCACAGCTGGGGACCAGTGAAGTGGGGTGGTCTCTTTCTTCATGGCTCAGACCCAACTGTTCCTTTTTTCTGTAGATGAGGAAGGAGTGGGGAGTGGGCTATCGGCCTGGGAAGCAAGCGGGTGATTCTGGAAGGCACTGGGCAGCTGAGAGGGGCGTACTTGACCCCACTGGACCTCATCCTCGACAGCAACCCATGGCCTTGTCCAGCTGGTCTCAAGGCCAAGTCACCCACGGCCATGTAAACACCAGGCCCAGCTTGCAGACACTGTGGAAACCGTCATTAAAGACCTCCACAAAGTTGTAGATGGCTTCTAGATAGGCCAAGTGGCTGGCACTGAAGTTCTTGCTGACTATAGAACTAGAGGCCAGCATCGTGTCAGTTGATGACAGTGAATTTCTGGACCTGGTACCCTATCGGGACCTGAGTGCAGCTCTGGCTCTGGCTGCCTAGGGATCTCTCTATGCTGGATTTGAAGTTTGTTACAGAGCCTACAGATCTCTCTCCTGATTTGTAACTTGGCACTTTGTTAGGGTGACTTCTGCAGGTTCTCGCTACCTTTCTAAACCTTTCTTGCCCAAATCAGCTAAAAATTTCACTCCACGGAGCCCTCTGGGACCTTCTCTCCGCCCCTAGGCTACATTTTTCCTCAGTTCTGTAGGCTCTATCTCCACCTGAGCCTGCTGTGGCTGGGAGCTCTGGGTATGGGTCCGCAGGCAACAGCTGGAGTCCAGCAGACCAGGCTTTCATCTTGACTCTGCCTGGTTAACGCCTAAGGTGGCAAGTCATGGCCTAAGCCTTGCTTGTTGCTCCCACAGAATGGGGATGAGAACACCTCAGATGTGTGGGGGGTGAAGTGATGCCGAGGGAGGTGCTGGTTCTGAACGTGTTGTTTTGTTCCAATGAGACATTCTTGAGGGCAGGCCTGACTTTATTCTGGTCAGTGCTATGGGGCCATCACAGCTAAATGGACCCCAGACCGGAGAGGACTGCATCTAGACCCACAGAGGAGAGGCCCGGCCCGTGTGTCACCAGTCTCTCTGCCCTGAGCTCTGGGCCTCCTGGCTGCCTCTCTGAAGCAGTTTCCTCTGAGGAGATGGTGGAGCACACCGTGCTTCCTACACAGAGGTTATAAAGATCTGTGCAAGCATGGTGAGACGGCTGCAAGGGCTTGGCAATGTCACAGGGAGTCACTGTGAACGACTCAAGTAGGCCCCCTTACAAGAGTATTGGACCATCTATAAAACGAACACTTCTGGAGCCCAGTAACGATGGCAGGACACACTTCCAGGTCACTTTATCAAGAGCTTCCGTTGGAACCTTTCATTTCCAATCAGTGCCCGATTTCTTCCTACCCAAGCCCTCAATTATTGCTCTTCTAATGTTGTAAGAACAATTTAAATTTAAACAGCACGCAAGAAGCAATAAAATAAACCCAAATACTTTAGGATTGAGTAAGCAAACAAAAGTAATTAACTCTTAAAATGACAAGGTGAAAACAGACAATCCCCAAACCAGGGGTTTGGTGAACTTGGATGAGAAAATTGTTTTCACCAATGTGTAAGTGAAGCGTAGCAGTTCCTTCAACCATGAGCTGAGGCCACAACCACAGCAGTGCCTGTAGCACCTGTGACTTCATCTCCAACATGAAATCCACGTATCGGTCTTCAACAGTTACAAATTTTAGAAAAGGCATAGAAGTTGTGCTTCAGAATTTCAGTACTGCAAGGAGTGGGGAAATCTGTGCTGTGTCATTTACCTCCTTGAGGACCTCCTTGTCCACGGTCTCAACTCCTGCCACTGAGCACACCCCACCCCGACTCCAGAACAGCTGTCAAGGAAACAGATTAAAAAAGGTAACTCAAACATGAGCACAGGGCCTGCTTAGAAACAGAAACCCCGAGGGCAGGGCTCAAGACCATAGAGTTGGGAGAGGCGGGTGGGCGCCCCTAGATATGCAGGTTGAGGTAAGTTGACCAGCATCACAGTTGAACAACTCAGCCCAACAGGAAGCAGAGCAGCAAGAACCCAGATCCAAGGAGCAACGTCCCTTGCGTGCTCAGCAGCACCCAGCTTCGGTCCAGGCCCTGGAGACTCGTCCCAGGGTGACTGCGGAAACAACAATGTGGGGGAGCAAAGACAGCCTTACAGCAAGGAGTTTAGAAACATAAGTCAAACAAGCTGGGTGTCGTGGCACACGCCTGTCACCCCGGCACTAGGCAGGCTGAAGCGGGGGCATTCTGAGTCTGAGACCAGCCTGGGCTACATAGTGAGATACGCAGATGTAAAACAAAGGGAAAGGGAAATGGGCGTGTTAGGGATTAAAGAAAAAACACTGGGGGGACTACGCGCCATGGGCTTGTGGACCTACCTCCTGTGGCCCACCCTCCCATCACTGTCTGAGGACCCCCTCGCGCCGTAACTCCTTGCAGTGGCTCCCTCTGCTCAGGTCCTGGTTTCATGAGGTCCTCTAAATGCCTTTCTTCCCTTTTTGCAGGCTAGCTCTGAACTCACGACCACCCTTCTGCCGCAACCTCCCACTGCTCACTGCGGCTCCTCTGTGTTGCATGCAGCCTACTAAACCAGCTGTAGTCCCTCCCCCTTGCCTCCAAGCCCGAAAGATCCCAGCTTCGGTCCTCACTGCCTAGAACACTGCCTCCCAGTCCTGTCTGGCTTTCCTGTCCCTCCAGGTTAAGCAGGGGCATTACTTCCCTGTGCAACCATATTCTCTCAGGCTTACCTGGTCACAAAACTTCCCGCATCATTACCAGGGTCTCTCCCCAGACGAGCAGCTGGAGACCAGTACCAGGCCTTACTGCAGTCCTGTCACCTCACACTGGACTTGGCGGTCTCAATCAGCTGCTGATTCAAAGTGTGTTGGCACAGGACATCAGGCAAGCCACTGCCTTAGCACGGGGGTGATGGTAACCAGAAATCTCTTGATCCACGATTCCCAATATGTGGTTCTTTCTACGATACAGAGCCTACGAAAGAGCCAGGTGAGGTGGCACATGCCTGGAATCCCAGCTCCCCTGGGGGCAAGAAGCAAGAGGATCATGGGTTCAAGGCCAGCTGGGGCAATTTAAGAGACCCAGTCCCAAGAAAAGGCTGTGGTAGAGCACTCCTGGGTTCAAGGCCTAGTACTGGGAGAAAAAAAGTCCATAGAAGTTTGAAGAGCTATTTTATATATTTTAAAAAATCGTAATAGACTCAGGCATGGTGGTACGCGTCTGTAATCCCAGCTACTTGGGAGGCTAAGGCAGGACTGCAAGGTCAAGGACAGTCTGAGCTAAGACAGCAAGCCCCTATCTCAAACTAAAAAAAGAAGGGATGGGTATAGCCTAGCCCAAAACCCCAAACCAACTAAACCAAAAAACCTCTTAAGTGGCTCACTTTGCTGATAAGGGGAGGGTCAGGGTTGGGGTTAGCTGTCTGCTTTTCTGCTCAGAGGAACAAAGCAAGGTTTTACACGCTGAAGAGCAGTGCAGATTGCTGGATGATCGTCATAGTAATTGTTTTCTTTTTGTCATTTTGAGACAGGGTTTTAATATGCAATCCAGGCTTGGCCTCAAACTCAGTGACCCTCCTGCCTCAGCCTCCTGAGTGCTGGGGTAAGAGGCGTGTGCCACTACATCCACTGGAGACAAGACAGACTAGATTATCATAAAAGAGTGCCTGGTTTTTTTTCGGTTTTTTTGGCGGTACTGGGGATTGAACTCAGGACCCTGCGCCTGCTAGGCAGGCGCTTATTCCACTGAGCTATATCCCCAGCCCTGCCTGAGTGTTTTGTGAAAAGACTTGGACCCCTGGCCTAAATTTCTCTTTGGTATCACGTGAATGAGTGTCTTAGATGAGGGGCCTGAATCAGAGACCCAGAGTCTTGCGAGTTTGCAAAGGGCCCAAACAAGACTGTCAGAAAGGCATTCTGTGTGGTGAAGACTGTGCTTTCTCACAGGAACAAGGAGTTAGATTGCACTGGTCCAAAGAAAGGTGAAATTATTACCTTAGATGTAGGTAAGATGAAAGGGAGGCCCCCTTTCATCCCTTTGGTTAGAATTCCCAAGATCAGAAACACTTTTACCCTGTATACATTTTGGAGGATAATTTTAATTAAAAGTGAAACTTGTTTGAAAAATGTCAGTCTAGTTTAATAATAAAATTTTTAAACAGTGGCAAATATCTGAATGCCTATTACTAGTTATAAGGAAGGACTATTATATTTTCACCTATAAAGAATTCTCTTACAAACAAGAGAAATACTTTGATGAACTAAATCCATACTTTCAACAGGAATAGACATAAGTAGCCCATGCACATCTCACTCACAGTTAACTCCTTAAGACCACAGCATTTTGTCTATTTCCCACATTTGCTTTTCTGGATGCTTCACAGGTAAGCCTGTGCCTAATTAAGGAATTAAGTAGGCACTATGGGTGGCAGACAAAACTATTTGGCTTTTCTTTTTGTTCTTTTAAAGTTAACTCCAAGTCATTCCTATCTTCTAATTTTTTTCAGAAAAATAAACAATGACTAATGGTGATGTTTGTTTAGTAACCCCCCCCCAAGTGGATGTGTTCACAACCTTCTAACCCTGTATTTTCCAAATCTAGACCAACTCTTAAAACCAAACCTTTTGGTTTTGTAGCCAGAAGACTTACTTGATTATCTGTTAATTGTTTTTTTCTGACTCAGAGAAATTTGAGGCAATCTGGCAAGTGTGACTCACTCTCCAGGCAAACAACACTACCACAGGTGTCAGCCGCATTCTGTCAAAGAGAGCGCTGGCCTGCAAAGCACCCCACATTCCTTGTGCAGGGACGCTGAATCATACTCTGGTATCGGATGTCACTTTTATTTTTAAACCTGCATTATCATAGGCAAAGGAATGGTAGCAATATTAGTTTAATTCTGCATCACAAGAGTATAATTCTGTCAAAATGGAATGTGTTCTCTGCAAGTATCTTTTCTTCTACTCGGCACTGTTTGACAAGCAGAATGAGTGCAGACTAACATCAGCGTGCTCCTGAGAGTATCCTTTCACTTGTTAGGTGGTGTTAGACACAGAACCCTTGGCCAGTATGTTCTGGGTTAGGTAGTAGTGGGAAGGAGGACCACGAAAACTAGACACTCAAGTTTCAGCACATAGAGCACATAATTATTCAAATAAAACTTTAATGATTTCAGTTCAATACAACTGAAAATGTAGTGTCATTAAACAGCATTTCCTACTAAATTTCAGTGTACAGATTTGTGGGCCATTTCTGAGCAGAAGCATCATTCCTACTAAGTATTCAGCTTGTTAGCCAGGAGGACTGACAGGATCATGGCAGGCGTGGGCAAGAATAATGATCGGCTCAGAGTTTGGCTAAGAGAGGAAAACAACGCAACCAACAAAGTAGCTACAGATATTAGTAAAATAAAAATACAACCCCAAACATCCATGTCTTAAATTACTAGAAAAAAAATACAGGTAAAGTTACAGCAAATAGTCTTAACAGATTTGGGTAACTTTATTTGCATTTTATAGTGATTTCTTAAGGCCTATATCCAATGAAACCATTTAAAAAGCTCTATGAGGAATGGAATTCAGGTGTTTATGACAATTTTCTTTAAAAAAAAAAAAAAGAGAGAAAGCTTAAATTTCTGAATGAGCAAGATTCACTTTTGTAGGTAGAGGACCCGCTTCTTCATGATCTTCAGTTTTAGATCTAACAACCACAAGAGAAGATGCTGGGTATCTGCTTAGCTTCTGTTCATTCATAAACTCCAAGTCACCATAGATACTCAGTTTCTGCAAAAGAAAATCAATGCACAATAGTACTTTGGATCAATAGTAAGTTTCCAAGTAACAATTTAGTCTCTGGATATTTGGTTAAAAAGTGTATAAACATCTTTAAGCATGAAGAATGTTTTGAGTTCAAAGAGTTACAGATACATGATTTGGCTCCCAGTGGATGCCAAAGAAAGTTTTCCCAAGCCTCTCAACTTGAAATCCTTAGAGATGCAACAAATGAGTATCAGACAGAATTGCTTAGGCTTAAATGAAGTTAATGTGGCCTCCTCAAAAGCACTTATTCTAGGTCTCTGATAGATTCCACATCCTTTAAGGTCTTAGTTCTCTTTCTGAGCACTAAGTAAAAGGTTTTGTCACAAATTTTTCTGTTATTAAATGTTTAACTTAGCATCTATGGAAAATGATGTATGCTATTTTAAAAGTGAGAACAAAGAATGTAAATGAAACACTGTAACACTGATAGAAAAGTCCTCCTAGACATAAAACTCCCTCAACTCCTTACTATCACGGCCAAGAAGACTCTAAAATAAAAGAATGAAAGCATGAAATGGAATTACTGCAAATATCAAAACCTCATTGGAATATAATGGCAGTATCTAGTACCTTTTGAGAGCAAATTACTTACATGCAGCTCCTAAGGACAAAAAAGCAAAAAGGCTTTGCTAAGAAACCGGATGGATTTCATTGTCAACTCATACAACAGCAGAATCCACATTATAAATAGAAGTGCTGGCAGCTCTGGCAGAGCAAATAATCAGATCATAAGCAAGAACTGTGTTGGAAAACTGCTCCTGAAAGATGCTAAGTAAAATCTCCTTCATGGGTTATCAATTCTGATACATGGTACAAACAGTACCAAAGAGATGAATCAAGTATCACCCTAAGCGAGATAGGCCAGTGGCAAGACCTTACATACAGTTGCTATAGGAGAGGCTGGTGCTGCCTCTGGCTGGGAGGAATTGGGGAGTGGCTCTCAAGATGGTTGGCACGTATCAGACGTGGTCTGCACAACTGTGGCCAAGAATACAAGTGTCCCACCATAAGCAGGTACCCAGCAATTCCCCAACTTACAACTTCCTTGTTTGTAAGTAATTCCCTAACTTACAAACAAGTCCCATTCCTGGAAAATATTCGCAAGTCAGATTCATCTGTAAGTCTAAGTGAGTCTTACACACCTTTGACACAAATATATAATGTATGAACACACACAGAGAAATACTGTACAGTAAGCACACAGCAGCACAACTGTGACAATGTCTGGCAGACATGTGAGCTAATTGTGCCATTTGTTTACATCTAGGAATGTTCCTAATGTAAGTTCCATGTTTGTATTTGTGAAAGTTCCTAGTTTGGAGACTGTTTAAGAGGAAGGGAATCTTTAAGAGAAATTTAGCAGCTGATTGGACACAGGACTGATATAGCTCTAAAATAGTGTGTCTTCCTTAAATCTAGAATTAGCATGCAATTTGCCCTTGGGCACTATAAAAGAATGTGTTTACAACTTTACTGAACAACATTTAAAGATCTTAAAACAGCACCCAAGAGTTGTTTTCATTTATCCTCTCCCCTGCAGGGTCTTGCTGGGTAGTGCAGGCTGGCCTTGAACTATGTAGCCCAGGTTGGCTTCAAACTCACAGTGATCCTGCCTCAAATTCCCAAGCATTGGGATTACAAGTGTGTGCTACCATGCCTGGCCATCTGTTTTTGTTTTTTGTGGTTTTTTCTGAGACAAGGTCTTGCTATATAGTCCAGGAAGCCTCAAACTGGTGCAGCCCAAGCTGGACTTAATCACAATTGCTCTTCCTCAGCTTCAAAAGCTGGGTTACACCATATGTCACCACATCAGAAGCAGAGCTGGTTTGAATCATTTCAGACACCAGCATAGAAGTTGTCTAGGGAAGGAAAAGAGGGGAACCAAGCGGATGTTGGTCAAAAGATAAAAAACTCCAGTTAAAAGGGGGCATCTACTGTACAACCTGGTGGTTAGTCACAAGGTACTATATACATAAAAACTGCTCACCAGCCTAGACATGAAGTGTTCTTAAAACAAGAATGATATGGTGATACAGGAGATGTTAGCTTGATTTAGCCATTCCTCAAAAGTGTATGTGTTTTACAAGGCTAGAGATGTAGGTCAGCAGCAGAGCACTTGCCTATCAGTGCAAACCTGTGGGTTTGATCCCTAACACCACAAACAAACAGTTATATACTATAAATATTTATACTGTTCACTTGTTGATTAAAAAGTTAATAAAAAAAAGAACAGAAAGTAAAACTGGTGTGCAGAGTAAAATCTGTGCACAGAAGTGGTATGCATAATCTAACTGGTAGGCATAGTCATTTTTGTGGCTACTGTGTATCCTCAAATTATCAAGCAAATACAAGGATATAATAAGAGATATTTTCAAAAGTATTAATGGGTTAGTTTACGACCCAAGTATATCTTGTGAAAAAAATTAATAAAGGTATTCCAGCAAAATAAAGAGGAGTCTAAAAGAAAACAACATAGAAATTGGGCTTGGTGGCATGAGTCTGTAATCTCAATATTTGGGAGGCTGAGGCAGGAGGATTGCCTAGAGCTCAAGGCCAGCCTGAATTACAGTGAGATCTTGTCTCAACACCTCTCCACCAAAAAAAAAAAAAAAAAGCAACACAAAATACAAGAACTAGGGGCTGGGGATATAGCTCAGTGGAATAAGCGCCTGCCTAGCAAGCGCAGGGCCCTGAGTTCGATCCCCAGTACCGCAAAAAAAAAAAAAAAAAAAAACCAAAATACAA
>PVLD010006432.1:0-54333 GCA_004027595.1 Dinomys branickii | reverse complement strand
GTTTTTGGAGCTAGGTATGGTGGCACATGCACTTAGAAGGCTGAAGCAGGAAGACTGAATGCCAGAGACCAGCATGGGCTACACAGCAAGTTAAATGCCAACCTAGAGTACAGAGTGAGACCCTGTCTCAAAAAAAGAAAGGAAAAAAAAAAAAAACTTACTGGACTTTAATTTTTCAAATCAACTTACAGATACAGCATGGAAGTATAACTATAAAGTAATGTATTGTCATGGGTCATAAGTAAAGACAATTGAGAAAAAAGATGGGAAGGGGAAGAAAATAGTGACCTATCAACAGAAATTTATAAAGCAATCATGAAAAGGATACAAAATAACATACATTACAAAAGAAGGTAAAAATAGCAAGGAAATGAAATCCTCACTTTTTAGTAGATGTTACATTTTCCCCAAGTTAACTGAAAAACATGATCAATTTTGAAAAAGCTAACTACCTGGAAAATTAAGACTTCAGACTATGATTTAAATTAAGAATGAAAAAGCCTTACTTTTATGCCACATGTATGCATTACTTCAAAGTTAAAAACTACATTTAATTAGTAAATAGGTACTTGTGCTTTGGAGCTGGCTCTGTCACTAACTAGTTATTTGATCTTGGATAAATTACCTAAATCTTTTTTTTTTTTTTTTTTTTTTTTTTGAGGCAGGGTCTCGCCATGCAGTTCAGGCCGGCTTTAAGCTTATTTTGTAGCCCAGGCTGGTCTTGAACTCACAATGAGCCTCCTGCCTCAGTCTCTTGAGGGCTGGGATTACAGGTGTGCGCCTGCATATCTGGCATGCCATAGCTTCTTAATCCAAATTTTGTAAAGAAAATAAATATTAGAAAAAGATTCAAGGCTTGGGCATGTAGTGGCACATGCCTATAATCCCAGCACCGGGAGGCTGAGGTAGGAGGGTCACTGTGAGTTCGAGGCCAGCGTGAGCGGCACAGTGAAACCCTGTCTCAAAAAAACGATGTGGCACTGGTTTCTATTACCTACCTGTATTGTGAGACTTACATCTTCTCAAGGGCAAGGTTCTTGGTCTTGGTCTTTCTTTGTTTTCTTTTTCCTGTTCTTTGAGACAAAAATCTCATTATGTTGTCCAGGCTGAGTCTTGAACTCCTAAGCTCAAGTAAATCCTCCTAGCTCAGCCTCCCAAGTGCTAGGATTACATGCATGTACCAAGGCTAGCTTGAGTCTACTCTTCACTGCAGTTCCTTAAAGGGCCTGGCAAGTAATCGGTGATCTAGAAATGTACACGATTTACTAATGTGTACTAGCAGCAGTCTTCTTAAGCCACTCTCTAGCCCTTACCCCCAGTACTGGGGCTTGAACCTAGGACCCTCGCACTGAGCTACCTCCTATCCTCTAAAATTTCTTTTATTCTGAGACAGGGTTTCTCTAGGTCACTAAGTTGCCCAGTCGGGGCTCCAACTTGTGATCCTCCTGCCTCAACCTCCCAGACAGCTGGGATTACAGGCCGTATGCCACCACGCCCAGCTTTCTTAAACCATATGAAACCAGATGATCATGGTCTTGACAAAAGGCTTAGAACACTGCTCTTCCACAAACAGCACCAAAAAAAGAAGCACAAAGATAACGAGGCAACACGGAGACAGTATTTATCACCACCATCTGTTGCTATAGCAAGTTTCTGAGGCTGCCTAGTCCCCAGGAGAGACAGCAAATACTGCTGTACTCTTTTCGCGTCAAGCTTGGCTGCTTAGCAAAGACAACCACAAGTGACAGCTCTTTATTATCTCAACTGGAGAGTCAATGTCATCCCATGAGGGTTAAAATTATATCATAAAGTGAAAAAAGGAACAAGGAAAACCACGTAGAGAGGAGATCAAAATCTTTATATGTTACCTCACTCATATGACAAAGATGGAAGATCAACCGAGGAAATGAAATCCTTTGCCACTTCTTTCTGGCCATTATGATCAAATGGCATGTAATGAGTACTTACTAGGTGTAAAACACACCAAATCATTTCACAGTTTTCCTAAATAAGACAAACAGAGCTGCTCACAAGTTTTTAAGACCACACTACTGACACAGGCTCCAAGGGTACCACGTCTGTATGAAACAGAGACCCAATTTTCAGTTGTCTCATAAATACCTTGAAACATATAGGATGGTCACGTGAGTAAATTATATAGTGTTGCTTATAGACAAATGATATTTTAAGAACTTAAGACAGAGTCTCAAGACAATGTTGAGGGGTCAGAAAAACTCATATTCCAATAATAAACTCATGAAACAACTTTGAGAAAGTTTTAAAACTGGGACTTGTGGCCAAGAAAACTTGCGTAATTTTTCTAATACTAAATTCTAAATTATTTTTACAGTGAGCAAAAGAGAAAACACCAGAAAAAGGTGGAGTATTCATACTATAATATTTGAAAATAGGAAACAAAATAAGAACATTTTTAAAAAGTTGCTTATATTGAAAATAAAATGGCAATACAATAACTCTGGATGACAGGATGAGTGATTTTCCTATTTCTTTATATGTACCTTATAAATTTCTAGATTAAGCATACTTTTATAATAAAATATGCTTAAAATTATTACCTGCTGAAAGTATGGCTACATATGCAAAGTAAAATCTCAAAGAAATGTGTTCAGATGGATTTTTCCATAGATGTTTTTAGAAAAAGAATCTTAAAAGTGTAAGTTCACTCAGTGAAGCCATGATAAGGGCCTGGGGCATATGTAAGTACAGTGGGATGTTCTTCCAAATAACTTAGAAATAAGAGGAGAAATTTTCTCACAGAACTAAAGTCATACAATGAAAACAAAACTTATCACAACAGAGATATTTGAAAAAGAGCAAGAGTCATATTAAAGATCCCCAGATCTACCAGGAGTATAGCTCTGCAGCACAGCGCCTGCACAGCAAGCTAAGTTTGATTCTCAGTACCAAAAAAAAAAAAAAAAAAAAAAAAAATCCCCAGATCTGTGAGACACAGTATAACCATAACTATAACAAGAATCACAGGTATGTGTAAGCAATACTAGAAGATTAAGAGAGGGCAAGTCATAAACTGTCCACCTCAGAACTGCTTAGAGAAGAGCATTTGAGCCATGAACGTGTAGTGCCAACAGCGTCTACCTTCCCAGTGTCAAAAACAGCACACGTAAGAGAGCAGCTCCTGATAGGAACCAACTCATTAATTTCCCTACATATGATTCCAGGCTGACGCAGAGTAATGGCCCTGGAATCAGATTATCTCGAGTTCATATCCTGATTCTACCATTTACTAGTATATGACATTGGGGCAATTAGAAACTCTCCTTCGTGGTTTTCCCACCTGGAAAATGGGAACAGTAAAAGCAGCCATCTCCCAGGGGTACTATGAGGACTAAATGATCGCATTCAGATGTTTAGAACAGCGCCCAGTAAAAAGTGCTCAACATCAGTTAGTCCATTTAGGAACCAGAACGTAGGCTGTGGTGAATAATGAGATAAAGCCACCTAATCAGCCAAACACTTTCTTGGCTATAGCCAGACCAAAATCAATATACATCTTACTTCTACAGGCATCCTAGGAGTCACAAGAAGAGAGGAGCAAGGTGCCCCAGGCGGGTTCAGCAAGAACCTCGGTCTGGAGCTTTGATGACATGAGGGTTGAAAAGTGCACGAGGCAGCTCACAGGGAAGAGAAAGACCAAGGCAATTCCACCCAAGATGCAGAACTTCAGCCTCACCGGGAATGTTACAATGATTAAAATATACATTATGAGGGGACACAAGCAACACAGCAAGAAGGTATTACCAACATAGTCACATAAACACATGCGTTCCGGAGAAATTTTTACTTTTGGTACCAGGAATCAAACTAAGGACCTTGAACTTGCCAGGCATGTGCCTGTGCCTCTAAGCCATGTCCCCGGCCCATGTTCTGGAGAAATTTATCTGTTCTCCCTAACTTGCACAATTTCTCAACAGTTAGCTTTTTCTTATCTGTAGGTGTGAAAACTGTCCACTCTACTAATTCATTCCTTATTACCTGTTTTTCAAAGTTCAGGTCAAGACTTCCATTATTTCTTCACCTGACAATCTCTGCTTTCCTTAATACTTTATACAATTATTATTTTTGCCATTTAAACACTTTATCAGTTATAGGTAAAGACAGTCTATAGGAAAAAACAGAGTTGTTGATCCAAAGACACGAACTTCACTCCAGCCTCAATATTTTCCTGGTTATGCAGCCCCAGAAAAGTTACCCAGACTTTGTAAACCTGTTAACTCACCTATAAAATGTAATAACAAAACCTGCTATATACTGTTGTTAAGTACTAGGTTAACATGTCAGACATATGAAAATGCTCTGCACCTGGGTGTGGTGGCACATGCCTGTAACTCCAGCACTCAGGAGGCTGAGGGAGGAGGATCATTGCGAGTTCAAGGCCAGCCTGGGCCACAAAGTGAGCTCAAGGCTAACCTGAACTGCGTAGCAAGATCCTGTTTCAAAAAGACAAAAGAAAATACTCTGCAAAAAAAAATTTTTTTGAGAGTCTCTCACTATGTAGTTCAGGCTGAACTTGAACTCACTGTGTAGTCTAGGGTGGCCTTGAACTCATGGCAACCAGTCTCCTGAGTGCTGGGATTAATACCTTGCAAATTTGAAAGAACCATGTACATTTTAGTTATCAAGATCATCCTGCCTTAGTTTCTGGGTACCTGCATCTATTACATAAAATCAATGGCTTATTTCCTACTTTCTTTTTTCTATGGCACTTTGGAAGCACAAGACAACTCCAGTTTATTTCAGTTGGATATGATGTCAACAGACATTATCTTGTATTTAGTTGTATAAATAACTTTCTTTTCTTGAAAGGTCTGTTGAGTCATCAAATTACAGCCTTTTTCCCCAAAACAAAAACCTTCATTTCAACATTATGTTTCTTGGGTCAGTTAAATTTTAATTATCAAGGAAGGCACAATAGTTTTCTTTTTTCCTTGGCATTAGCTACCAGAACAGTAACTCAGAACCAAACATACTAGTCTTGTTGCTTCTAAAGCAGTTACTCCTTAACATCTGTGGCAATTAATTTCAAATTCTTAAGTGGTTCTACAAGTCTTCTCTCCCTATTCCATCTGAGAAACCTGTTCAGACTCAGACACCGGCAGACACCCACCTGCTCAACCCTGTCAACAGTCATCATGACGGCAGTTAGACCACAGAAAACTGGGAACAAGTCTTCTGCTGGAACCCGGAATTTTCATGTGTGCCAACCGCCGCCACAGGAGAAACTATCAAACTTCCCCTCTCTCTAAGTAAGATGGTTTATCAGATGGTTCAGTCTTCCAAGAGCCCAGGGTTAGAATGAAATTTACCTCAGAGGGAACATATTGCTCTACAGCTGTAGCAACAGCTGCACAACAGATCCAGAGCAGTACCATCACTGAGAGGATGAGAGTCATGGTTAGAATCCATCCAGAGTTCCTGAAAAAATCAACAGTCATATTAAAATTTCATAACATAAAAAAGGAGAATCTTAATAAAGACAACCAAACTCATATAATTATCTGAACAATGCAATCAAAACTTTATATACTATCTTTACGTGTTTTTTCACTGCTTAGAGGAGATATTATAATAGTATATTAGAGTGCTACATCTTTTTGTTTATTTATGAAGTTTCTGCAGCATGGTTACATAACATAATAACATAATAATGATTATAAAATCAGACATAGTGATTTTCTCATAGTATATAAAAGTAAAATTACTATTGAGAGGTTTTTCTGTTTGTTTTTTTGTAGCACTAAGCTATATCCCCAGCTCAGATTTTACTTTTCAAGACACTAAATTACTATGCTACCCAGGATGGGTTCAAATTTGCAGTCTTCTTGCCTCCGCCTCCCAGAGTGCTAGGATCACAGATATGTGCTGGTTTTTCCTTTCATTTCTTTTCTTCTTGCGGTGCTAGAAATATTTAATCTAGGGCCTCATGTATAATAGGCAAGTGCTGTACCACTGAGCTACTTTACCAGCCCAAGAATATGTTTTAATTAGCAAATAAGATAAGGCAAATAAGTGTCCTACAAATTGAACAGTCACAGAAATACCATACATTTTAAAAATATTTTACTACAATAAAGTGAACTCACTAGCCTAAAAAGGTATAGAACAGGTAAATTATGAAATGATCTTTTTTTTGTTTTTGAGACAAGCTCTCGCTACATAGTCCAGGCTGGCCTCACCCTCCCAAGTGCTGGATCACAAACATGCACCATCACACCGGCTTTGATAATTTGTTTTATAAAGAACTCACAACTACAAGGTCAGCTTCCTATGTTTCAAATACAAGGTAGAGTTGAAAACAGTGTGCTTAAATAAAAAACAATTTATCACAGTAAAAGATACCCTGCTATGCCATCAGTCCCCTGCAAAATCTTCCCCTTATTTTAAACATACCCCCAAATCTTGCCACTTTCTGAAGCAGTTTTCAAGTCCTTTTATGACTGTAGTTGCGCTGTTGTGGCTGCTTTGATGTCCCAAATCAATTCAAAATGTTTTACTTTTCATGGTCACTTTGACTATGGGGAAGAACCAGAAGGAAGCAGCATGGTGCCAGATCCAATGAATACAGTGGACGAGGATCATGCTTTAAGAGCCTGCCTTTCCACTGGATGGCACCCGACTCGGGAGTGGTCCTCACCGCTAAAACAGGACATCCTGCACTGCTTCAGAGCGTAACAAGACTGATAAGAGTGCTTGAGGCAAGGGGGCGTATTTTGAGGGAGATTAATGGCAGTGTGTCTTTTACGGTAATACATTTTTAAAAATTTACACCTTCACCACATTTTCAGGATGCACTTCATATACTTAGCACCACAACTCACTCACTTGATGGTGTGCCAACATGTGAATATGCCAAGGAAATTGTATGCCCTGTCATTTTTGGTATCCCTGCAAAGTAGGTGGACTTTGGAGAATGTACTGCATCTAAAAACAGGGAACTCCCTTCTGATGCTTTACGTACACCCATTTTGAAAGCTAAGAGTAAGAAATATTTCATGAAAAAGCACCCACTTTCCTTTACATGGTCCAGCCCTAAACTGGGTGTTAGGGAATGTACTTCCATGAGTGAGAAAGATCTAACTGATAGCTGGACTGCAAGAGCAATTAGTTAAGACAAGTAACTGGGGCTCAACTTAGAGCTCATCTTCTTCGACCTCCATAGCTAATCAACTCCTACTCTCCTTGCTGACCACTCAAGTTCAGGTCTCATTTCCTGCTAACTTACAAAGCTTTCCAATCTATCCTTGACGCTGCAGCTTCTATCTAACATAGCTGATCACTCTGCCACTCCTGTCTGGTTCTTGTCCACCTCCTACACAGCCATGGTGGATCAGGATCAGTATAAGATGTAGAATTAGAAAAACTAGGGTTGAATTTAACACAGTGGCTATGTAACCCTGAGGGGGTCAAGTTTCTGACTCTCCTGAACCTCCACGTGGTTAATATATTCAGCAAATTGGCAATTTATCTGATTACAAATTTTTAATAAATATGCCACAACTAGCAAAGTTTCTATTAATCATCTGAGATTTACTTCCATCTCGGTAAATCTGCCCTTGAAGTCTCCAATAGACTTAGACTCTGCATCTGAGAGATGGAGATGGTGAACATGGATCATAGATGGGACGGTCATCACTTCTTTGTGTGTCTAGACCTCATGACTCCACAGAAGCAGAGACTGACTGGCTTTTCTAAGTCTCAAGTCCCTAGCATAGGGTCTGGCACATGACAGAATCTTCCAAAAGAAAAGAAAAAAATGAATGTGACCTTAATTTCCAGTCTAGAGAGAAGGCTGTCTTCATAACAAATATGTGGTACAATAGAAGCGTTGCTGGAAGAGCCAAAAGACCTGACTCTACTCTTTGGCTGAGTGATCTTTAATGTGATTATGGAAATATCATGACACTAGGGTAATCAGATAGCTGTGGCTGACAGAATAGAAGTTGTAGAATTAGAAAAATAACGTTTGAATTTTAATCACATGCACATGCTGGGCTGGGGATATAGCTCAGAGGCACAAGTGCCTCCCTAGCAAGCACAAGGTCCTGAGTTCGAGTCCTGGAACCAAAAAACCAAAATCATTGCAGCATGACATGCACATGCTAAACTAGCACTCCACCCCTGAACTATACCCCCGACCTTTTAAAATTTTACTTTCGGACAGGGTCTTGCTAAGTTGCCTAGTTTGACTTGAAACTAGTTATCCTTCTGCTTTAGCCTCCTAAGCAGCTAGTAGTATTATAGACAACCATCAATGCACTCAGCCATATATTAGAAACTTTTAAGAAATTTCTCCAGTTATAAAGTTAGTTGTTTCTTAAGTTAGCATTTGCAAAATTGCTTTTAAAATATTATAACAACCTGGGAGCAGAGCTCATTAAAGGGAGTAAGTCACCAGTCAGATGTTAGGTAGTACAGTATTGAGAATAAATCATAATTTAAGATTAGATGATTACTTAAGTTCCAAAGAACCATCAAAGTACAACAAAAATTCTAAATTCTAGAAAGAAAAATACCTGACTTTTCTGTACAAAGTCAAGGTCAAAAGCAGGTTTATTTTCTAACAGTCTTTAAATACTTTGAATAAAAGATGATTACCATTATTTTATTTTTTGAGACGGGGTCTCGTGATGCACTTTAGGCTGGCCTTCAACTCACTGTGTTGCTTAGGCCGGCCTCAAACTCACTGCGATCTTCCTGCCTCAGCCCCCTTAGTGCTAGGACCACAGACATGCACTACCATATCCAGCTGAAAGATTAATTTTTAAATTCTATGTAACTCTATTGATACATGATAATATCTGTTAAGAAAGCTGAAGGTGTAGCTGAGAGGTAGAGTGCCTGCCTTGCACATGCAAGGCTCTGGGTTCAATCCCCAGTACTACATAAAACAAACAAAACCTGTTAAGAAACTATTTCTGTTATAAGAAATTATGGGGAGCATGCAATTTGAACAACTGCAGTACTATATTTGAGACAGAACAGCCGCTAGAGTGTATCCACTCTGAAATGGACTCCTTTATAGCTGTGTGGAAATGCCTGCCTGAGTATTTGATACAGTAAAGGACAATCAATAGGTGACATGTCCTACTGTCTTTTTTCCTTTTTAGGGGGGTGGTGGCAGGCTGGGGGATCCTCTCGGAAGTTCTTGGAAGCATATGCTTTGACAAGCCCTCCCTTACTGTCAGAAAGCTAGACAGTCTTTCCAAAGGGGGCCTAAGGCACACATTTCTCCAGCCCCCCCACTTTCCCTTGTCACCCAAAGAATCCCCGACCTAGAGTGGACACTGCTCAGTGTATACAACACCCTTCCTAATCCACAATGTTTCTCTACTTCCCTAACATTATAAATGGCCAAGCAGACAAAAATAAAAATGAGAATCCCCGGGACACTTCAGACACTTTAAATTTGAGCTTAGGAAGAGATAGAGAGAGGTCATTTAGCATGTACATGGTTACAGTGAAGTAGGAAGTTCTGGTGTTCTCCAGCATGGTAGTGTGACTATAGTTAACAACAGTGTATTATATATTGCATAACTGCTGAGAGGATTCTGAAATGTTTTACCACCTGAAATGATAAATAGTGAGATCACAAATATGCTAATTATGCTGATTTGATCATTGTACAACATATATCAAAATATATTTACCTCATAAAATTATATAATTATGTGCCCATTTTAAAAATACGTTATCTTCTAAACAAACTAAAATATCCCAAAGTGTAAGTTCAGAAGACAAAAGATAACAAAATTGATCTTTGAGACATATATATATATATGTCTCATATATATATATATATATATATATCCCCCTTTCTTTTCTTTATTGGAGACAGGATCTTGCCATGTAGTTCAAGCTGAACTTGAACTCACAATGCAGCCCAGGCTGGTCTTAACCTTTAGGTGATCCTCCTGCCTCAGCCTCCCAAGTACTGCAATTCCGGTCATGGACCACTATGCCCAGCTATTATAGTTTCAAAATAATAAAAGGGAATGTTTTACTTAACACAAACCAGATTTTATCTACTACATACACAAAGAATACATACAGAGAGAGGCATCTTAAAAATCCATCACTTTCTCCATCTTCAAGATAGCTCCTGCGTGCTTGTGAGCTTCTCATTTGCAGATCTGCTGAAATAGTAAAGCACAAGTTCATCACATACTATATTCTACAAATTTGTCTCTTAAGACTTCTACTACATTATGGGTTTCCTGTCTTGTTTCCAGATTTCTTTCTTCTTTTCTTTTTTTTTGTCTTTTTGAGACAGGATTTTGCTATGCAGTTCAGGCTGGCCTTGAACTCATTTAGTAGCCCAGGTTGGCCCTGAACTCGTAGCAATCCTCCTGCCTCAGCCTCCTAAATGCTGGAATTACAGGCATGTACCATCATGCCTGGCTTGCTTTCAAATTTCTATAGAAACTGATGCTTTCTGTTTAATTACATGTGGACTTGAATTGTAGAGTCTGGTTTGTTCTAATCTAAAGATACTTTTATGTCTGTTATGTGCTATCATTATCTACCCATTCCTACCCACCAGCATAATCATAAGGCTAACTAAATTAACATCTCAAACATAGTGGCTAGTAAACTTCAAAAAGTTTTCAATTAGCACAAAATTGTGCCTCAGATAAACCTCATTGGCTATGATACTGCCACTGAACAAAGCTTAAACTTTCAATAGTAACTTGTGCTGTTAGCTTGATGTTTGATATTCCTACTAGTTCAAATTCACTTCTGGCATGTAAATAAAAAATAGAATATAAGACTCACACTTTCTGAGTAGTTTTATTGTTTGGTTAATTTACTGAGAAATACCAGAACATTTGATTAATTCACACTCAAAACATCCTTTGAAACAAACTAAATGTCTTTAGAATAGTCTTTCTCAAGTGTGGTCTCCAGACAAGTAGGATCAATAAAATATAGAACTTGTTAGAGATGCAGATTCTCAGATCTTTTCCCAGACTTAGAAATCTGGAAGTGGCCAACCAACCCCACTACAACCAGATTTGACTGCTTATGTTTTCATCTGAGCTTTTAAAAATAAAACTTACAGGACATTTTGCTTAGAGACGATTCTCTCAAATTTGTAGGCTCCTGTTCCAACTGTGGTGCATACTGAATTTCTGGCTTAGACTAAAATGATAATAAAAGCAATTAAGTCATTCATACTTCTTAAGCTTTTTAGTAACAAGTTCAACAACACATCATCTCTATAAACATTTAAATTGAGCAAAAGCAACAGACATATGTTATAAAAAATAAAACACATTGGTTACAATATATTTTAATTGTACCCCTTGAATATCACATATAGTGTCTTGCAAAGAAACAGATTTCTGGTATCATCAATTAGCTTAACTTCCTGACAACAGTAAAGAAGAGAGGTATAAATCATGACAAAATACTGTAGCAAGTATTATGCCCTACAAAAATGAGTTCTAATTCTAGTTGATCAGGAAATAAATCAGCAGACTGTAAAAACTTTTGGCTAAATATCTTACTATCTCTATTTCTTCTCATTCCATTCTTCTCTGGGCATTCATAATTTACAAATTATAGGCAAATATTCCATTCTTTACATCTTTTATATAGCTCAGAGCCTCTGGAATGACATTTTTTCCATTGTAGTTACAAGGATTATAACACAAATGTTAAAGAAAAACAGAGCTAATCTCACATTTAATGAGGAATGAGTAAGGGCACTTAAGCTTTAATATTAGCAGATTTAGGACTTGCTCATGAATTTTTTTTTTGAGACAGGGTCTCACTATATAGTGCAGGCTGGCCTTGAACTTGCTTATGTAGCCCAGGTTGGCCTTGAACTCATGGTGATCCTCCTGCCTCAGGCTCCCAAGTGCTGGGATTACAGGCATGCATCATCACACCTGGCTGAACTTACTCATGAACTTAAAGAGAGAAAATTCCCGTGATTTTGTTATTACCAAGTTTTCAGGGTGCCAGGCCCACCATAGTGCTAAAAAAAAAAAAAATCATAGCCATAAAGTAAACCCCTCAATTAGTAATTAATAATTAAAAGGAGCACCGTATTACCTGAGAGGAAGACAATGGTATAACATAATTTGTTGACTGGTATATTTGAGAAATTTAACTACTGAAGTAAGAGAACATGGTAGGGTGGCACATGGGGCTTGAAACTAAAGCACCCCGAGTCTGAAGCCTAATTCTGCTACTTACTAGTAGCAAGACTGTAAACAAGTTAGATTTTCAACTTCACCATCAATAAATAGGGTATTACAACCTCATAACCTTGTCTTAATGATTTGGGATATCATAGCTGTCTCTCTATATCTGTGAGTTTTATGTCTTTGGTTCTGCATCCATGGATTCAACCAACTGTGGATCAAAAATACTTGAAAAAGTAAACCTATACATGGAAAGACTTTTTTCCCAGTGTCATTATATTATCTGCAATATAACAACTACTTACACAGCTTTTACACCGTGTTGGGTATTATATATCCCGGGGATGATCACTATATAGTGATCTTTCAGTCAATAATGGAGTGCATATACCAAAGCACCCCATAAATTGACACTGCTTACACAGGTTGCAGCCATTTTAGTTTAAATATAACCTCTGATGTTCAAATGGCAATGTGCTTGCCTTTCTAATTATGTCCCAGTGTTCAGTGACACAGGACTGTACTGTTATTTAGGTTATGCATGTGCATAGGTTATATGCTAATACTATACCATTTTACTAAGAAACTTGACCAACCTCAAATGTTGGTATCCATGAGGGTCCTGGAACCAATCCCCCAGATATATTTGGAGAATGCAGATGTAAAATGTCTAGTATAACAGGACTTCTAGAAACAGCAGTTACTACCACCATATCATATGAGAAATGCTAAAACAGAAGAAAAATCATCTCTCCGGGAAGCAAAACGTTTATTCAACAAGAGTTGTGAGGAAAACACTAAAACAACTAAATATTATGTCATTATCACTTTTCTCTAATATGTATATATTATATACCCCTACTTATATTCAATGAACATTAATTGTCCCCATATCTAAAAATTCCATTTTATCAATTTAATAACAATAAATTTAGAAGACTGAGAATTCCAGTTAGAAAGCTGGGTGTGGTGGTGCATGCTTATAATCCCAGCACTCAGGAGGTTGAGGCAGGAGGGTCATTACAAGTTGGAGGCCATTGTGGGTTACACAGTCAATTCAAGGCCAGCCTAACCTATATAGTAAGACTCTACCTCAAAAAATGATCCTCTCCAAAATCCTAATGAGATAAGAATCAACAGGTTTTAGATAAGGCTTCCAAGGTCTTGTGGCAAAGGGTAATTGTATTGTGTCCTGATGCCCAACATCTTTTTTACCAAGGCCAAGTAATTATCTGATGATATGTATTTATGAGCGTGCAGCTCTATGCCAAGACACATATATACTGCTGTTGGTACTCAGATGAACATATGAGGCACAGCTGTCACCTGAAATATAACTATTTTTCCATCATCAGCTTGGAGATAGAAAGCCCAGGAAGAGGTGAGGAGGCTCTGCGCAGAGCCCACCATGTCACTCCAGAAGGACCGCACCAGCATCAGGGGGAACAGCAGATGCACTTTTGGCATCAGGGACATAAGCTAGAAAAAATTTAAAACAAGAGAAATGCATTATTATAGTGTGCATCATCTATAATATATTTAAGAGAACAACACAATCAATATTCCCTAAATCTTCCCAAGATAGGGTTAAATCTATCATAATTACCAGCATTAAACTGTTATCTGTGCACATTAACCTCAGGTAAAGCATCAAACCTCAGGTTACTTTGTCAGTGAACATATTTGTAATCTACCTGTCAGCTCTATCAAGAATAATACAGTGGTAAACTGGGCGTGGTGGCATGCACGTGTAATCCCAGCACTTGGAGAGCTGAGGTAGGAGAATGACTGCAAGTTTGAGGCCAGCCTGGGTTACACAGTAAGTTCAAGGCCAGCTTGAATTATACAGTGAGACCCTGACTCACTCAGATGGACAGATAGACAGACAGACATAAAAGGAAAAAATAATAATGTAGTGATATCTTAGTATTACTGGTTCTGCAAGTGCAAGGAGTATGAGAAATGATGATTCTTCAACAAATTGTTTTGGCTGGAAAGGGTGACAAGTCAGGAGGTAATTGATACTGTTAAATTCTAAGTCTTAGAACTTATACACATGTTTAGTCTGAATAACCTTGCATATCCAGTGTCCAGCAAATGGAAGTACCAGGACAAAATTCTCTAGTCAAAATATAGGGAGTACCAAATTTGACAAGTTTCAAAGCAGTGAAGTACCAAGCTATGACCAACAGATTTTTGAATTAGGTCTAAAAACATGGGGAATCTTAAGATTTGATTAAACCAGGCCCAGCAAGACATTAAGGGGTAGAACTAGCTGGGACAAATCAAACTATTCCTAACTTTAATGATTCTATGTAGAATAAATCATGTTATAATAAACATCAGGGAAAAAAGGAAGGAAAAAATCAGAAGTATAATGAATAAAATGTGAGATATCTGCTAACAGGGCTGAATTTTATAGGCTGAGGGGAGTATTTTATAGGCTGAATACATATAGTAGGTGCTACTGTAAGATTTTAACATTAATAGGTATCCTCCCCACTCAGGACTCAATGAGCAGCTCTGGACCCCTCTAGAAAGCAGGGCAGGATGCACCTTGCTAAACTCGAGGGATAGCTTTGGTTCTGTTACATTTCAGAAGACAGACACAGAGTAGTATTAGACAGCAGTTTTGAGAATAAGATCTGTTTTCAGGATCCAATTTTTCCATTTAATAGCTATGAAATCTTTCATTAATTCACTGAACAAGCATTTATTAAGGCTATAAATTTAAAGAGGTCAGGGAGCATGTGTATTTTAATCATTAATGTATATATGCGCTTAGTCTGAATAACCTGTATTAGGCAGATGTTAAACACAGGGTGGTATGTATGTATGGAAAGAGGCACCAATTCTAAACTGGGGTGAGGGTTTTTTTTTTGGGGGGGGGGGACCAAGAATCAAACTTGGCCTTACGCTTGCCAGGCAAGTGCTGTGCCACTGAGCTACATCCCTGGCCCAGGTAAGGGATTTTTAAGAAGGTTTCACAAAGCAAAGGACACCTGCATATAGTTAAGGATTCCCTATGTACATGTGGAGAAGGGACAGACACATGAAATAGCATGTCATATTATTAAAATTAAGAATTGTTTCAGTATGTATACAATTAAAAGGAATTTTTTCTTGAGAAAAGGAATTTAAACATATCAAATGCTCAAACATTTGAAAATGTGCTTATTGTTACTTAAAGTAAGAAAAATACAAATTAAAACAACAGATTGCAAAGAGTTGAGAGAGGAAAGGAGATGATTGTTAGGGGGTAGTGAGATTGCGGGGGCAATGAAAATATTTTGCAATAGATAAAGATAGCTGCACATCTTTGTGAATATACTAAAATTGTTCATACTTCAGAAGGGTGAGTTTTTAGAAGTTTATGAGTTATATCTCAATTTTAAAAATTGGTACAAATTCCATAGAGGGCAATTTTGCTCCATTTCTCTAAATTAAAAATGTGCATCTCTCTTCAATTCCACTCCGACATTATTCTATAGATATACTCACAAATGTACACAGCATAAAACATCATTTATAAAAGAAAAAGATTAGAAGCAACCTACATGTTCACACATACAGGATTAAGTTATGATACAACCATATGGAATATTATATAGTGAAAAATTAGAAGTGCTTTCTGTACATGTATTTACAAAAAATATACATGTGTATCCTTATATATGTATAAAACATCTGTTTTGATAGTCTTGGCTGCGCACTGTAGGAAAACTGAGTGCCTAACAGATGTAGGTGTAGAAGACTTCACAGCCAGGAAGAAGGAACAGAGACATACTCTTTGTATGTTCATACATACATAGGTACTCTTGTATCTTGTGGAGTTTTGTACCACATTTCTATATTTCCTATGCAAAGATCAGTAAAATTAAGAATCATTTTTCCAGTATGTTGGGACTATAGAGAATGAGGAGTAGGGAATTTTAAGATATGACACTGGAGAGTAATCAGGAGCTAGGTGATGATAAGCACCAAAAACCATCTTATCAACATAGATTTCCATGCTGGATAGGAAATTCTTTGGATTTAAACCTATATATAACTGGAAGTTACTGAATTATGTAAGAAAGGAGAATAACATGGTAAGATTTTCATTTAGAAAAAAAATCTAGACCTCGATGAGGTTTATAGTGAAGAAACCATTTGGAAGCTAATTTAGCAATAGAGATAAGAAATGATGATGATCTGGTTTAAAACAATGGCAGCTGGGATGGCAAAAAAGGACTCACCTATCAATTTCTCTTAGCCTCAGTTTTATCTTATATATATATTTTTTGGTATCAGGAATCAAACTCGGGACCTTGTACTTGCCAGGCAGGAACTGTGCAGCTGAGTTATCTCCCCAGCCCCTTGTCTTATGTAAAAGGGGTATCTTTACTGGACCGTGAGAAGAAACAAGTTTATAGATTATAATTTTTAACAGGAAATCATTATATAAAAGCAATTATCCACCTGAGTCTTCCATTTGCAAAAATAATTTTGTTTGACAAAAACTAAATATAAAATATAGTACTAAAACAAGATCAAATGGCCTATAGACATTAATCAATACACGAACTATTTAAGTCAGCATTGTTCATACTTGTTCTTGTCTCAATTCGGCGAATGGCAGCTGATTCTGGCAGCCAAGATGGCAAGCATACTGCTCATCAGATTGGGAATACGCTTCTGTACATGCTGAAAGAGAAAAACAATCAAATTTTAAAAACAGGGGACAAAGGTAAAAAAAGGGATTTGGCATTTTATAAAGAAATTTCCTATTGTTTAAAAAATCTCATCAACATGAATTTCCAGATTTGATAATAGTAGGAAATGTATTATTTTAATAAATTCCATAGTCTGCCTCCCATAAATCAAATGTTTTATGTGTACACCTATTAATTATATACCCAGAATTTGACATGCAAAATACAGGATCTTCAGAGTTACAGTTTATGTAGTATATAAAGCAATGGCCTAGTGAACTGAAGATACCATTGAAAGGTTTAGCTCCATCACAGGTTGACTATATATGACCTGAGCTGAGGTGCTGAATCTCTACTATTTTGATTTCTATAAGTCTAAAATGGAAATATCACTGCCTACTGCAAGGGGTTGAATTTACTTTAGTCATATACACAAATATTTGAGATTACTGTTAAGAAAAGGGTTTCAATGTCATAAGGGAAAAACAATGCAGTCAGCCTAACATTCTAATTTTTTTTTTCGTCTTTTTGAGACAGGGTCTTGCTATGAAGTTCAGACTGACCTTGAGCTCACAGGCTGGTCTCAAACTTGCAATGATCCTCCTGCCTCAGCTTCCCAAATGCTGGGATTACAGGTGTGCATCACCAGGCCCAGCTTAGCACTCTACATTCTAAGAATGCAACTAGAAAATATTCTATTGCAGGTGATTCTAAAGTTGAAATAGGTCTCTACCGTATATATTCTCTTCATTAAAGGCACTTTTTCTTGTGATATAACACTTCATGACTTTAACGATTTTATTTTTTCCTAATTCAGTCATGCATTTGTGATGCACTTCTCAGAGGGGCTTGATAATAAAATAAACAGCAGTATGCAGATATAAAGATGACCAGTTAGGAGCCCAAGCCCTATAAATAAGGTTACGATAGCACAGAAGCGTGGGTGTGATGGGGGAAAAGGGGCCTCCTGCTACAATGAATAAGCTGTACTAAATGTAGGAAACTGCAATACAGTTCCTTAAAAAAGTTCAATGTCTGCTGTGTCCTGATTATGTTTTTCTTTCTTTTCTTTTTTTTATTAAACATAACTCTTTCATCAAAAAGATTAACAGTGGTTTAACAAGTGACAAAGCCTTTGGTTACTTCTTTTATTAGCATGACCAATAAAGAGTACACTATTAAATACTGAGGCAAAGGGCTGATTCAGTAAAAACCTTGGAGCTAAGTCAACTAATCTAAGATTGAAAGGCTTAGGAGGGGCTGGGGATATAGCTTAGTGGAATAAGCACCTGCCTTGCAAGTGCGGGTCCTGAGCTCGATTCCCAGTACCACCAAAAAACAAAAGAAAAAAGAAAAGCTTAGGAAAAGTATACTATCTATGAAAAGGCAGTAATGAATTATGAGTAGGGTAATTACTACTACATTTGTCTGAACAGAATGCTTATTCAAACAAAGGTGTCCTACCATAATACAAAATAAACACTGTCTCAAGAGATGAAATTTAAAGCCCATGGAATTTCTAGCACCAGCTCTTAAAAATTAAATTCATAAAGGTCACAATATAATGGATGACTGGGGTTTTTGTTTAACAGTACTGTGGATCCAGAGCCTTTATACATACATAATAGCTACATAATAGCCCTTTTTTTTTTTTTTTGAGACAGGGTCTTACTATGGTGCTAAGTTGCCTAGGCTGAGCTCAAACTTGTGATCCTTCAGCTTTAGCCTCCCAAAGTGATGGGATTACAGGTGTGTACCACCATGCCTAGCTGGATGATTAATTTAAACAGTGTGCTTGTCATTTTCTAAGGAAAATAAATATAGAGTATAACAGAAACTAAAAAAAAAAATCAGCATTATATACACCTCAAGTCATTAGCATAGCATCTTACCAGATTCACATTCCAGTTTGGTCCGATTTAATTCAATTCCATCATCCACAAACTGACAAATTGAAAACAGCCTGCAACCTCTCTGACATGCATACAACTCCTCTTCCTAGGGAGTTCAAGAACAGGGAGGATTACCAAAAAATAAAAGGTTTTCATCTTATACAAAAAAAGGTCTAACAGAAAACAAAGTTAGTAAGGCTTATTTTAAATCATCCAGTAAGTTTCATACTCAACGAAAAAAGAAGATAGGAGCCAGGTAATATCCCAATTTTTTAATCACATAAAGAGGTTTATTTCCATATATTAAAAGTGACATCAGAAAAAAGTCTAGCAGCTAAAAATACCTTTTTCTCATATTTTGCAGTTACAATGTGTGTGTGTGTGTGTGTGTGTGTGTGTGAGAGAGAGAGAGAGAGAGAGAGAGTTGAAAATAAAAACAGTGACATAATCAGAACACTAACAGAAGCAGAAAGGAGTAAGCAGTACCCTATGACATCCAGTACTTCTACGACATCCATGTTTATATAAACTGCCAGGCTCATCAGGAAAAGCATCACGATCAGCAGATGACAAATGGTGACCCTAGGCCCTGATAGAGGGAAGTATACACCTATAAAAATGTTTACAGGGAAGGATTTTACAACGTCACTTACTCTAATTAAGAACACAGACAAGAACAAAATCAAACCTTTCAGATGAGTAATTGCACAAGTTACTCTACTTGTTGAAATCTCAGTTTTTTTCATTAATAATTCTCGAAGATAGCTATCCTAGGACAGTGCCTGAGACAGAGAAAGTGCTCAATAAGTAGTAATAATGTTGATCATAAAACTTAACTTTAAAAATAGGAAACAACAATTTAAAATACTGTTACTGTGTAAGAGCTTAAAATAAGAGGGACATAGTTCTTCATTATCGGAAAATATTCATTGCTTAATAAGACCAATAACAAGGCCTTCAACAGTTTTCTTCTTTGGTAAAATACATACAAACTGGTGTGTATCAGGGAGTCACACAACATTTCACTTTCAAATATATTTTCCCTTGTTAACAGTACCAATTTCAGGAAACCATATAGATAGCATTGTGCAAAGAGCTAGGTACTGAAATCAGCCTGCCTGGAAGTTCGGCCTGTCCACTTTACTCCACACAACCTTGCACAAGTTAATCTCTCTGAGCCTCAGTTGTAAAATAAGGACAATATTGTTACTTCAATGATAAATATTAGGATTATACATTTATATCCCTAAGAGGATTATTGCTGTGTTGTACTATCTAATAAACTTAACATTAATAACTAATGAACATCCACAGTGTGGAGGCACCCATGTTAACACTTAACATACACAACAGTTACAGAGTAGATGCTCAATTTGTAGCTATTAAGAATCAGTATTTCGTGTTCTATACAATATTATTATTCTAAGTATAAATAAATATTTCATGCTCTATGTATCTTAGGTGACTGGCAAGCTCACATAAAGTATATCTCCTCTGATATAGGACACAGAAATGGTTGCTTCCCATCATGTTGAGCATTAGTTAAGTAATTAGAAGGTTCCCTGATGATACAATCGATAGCTTTTTCATGCATTCTCTCCTTTTTTTCTTTCTTTCCTTTTTTTTTGGTGACAAGATCTTACTATGTTGCCCAGGTTGGCTTGGAACTCTCAGTCCTCCTGCCTTAGCCTCCTGAGTAGCTGGGATTACAGGCTTGCACCAGTTTGTTCACCTTGTCACATTTTCTTATCCTGAGCTAAATAAAGCTAACTATTCTCTCCTTATTCAGAACTACTAATGCTATATACACCAAATTGATTTTGGAACATGACGTATTTGTAGCTGTGTTAGGCACTGTGCTAAGAGTGTCATATATATCTTATATATCTTTAATCTTCACACTAGCTCTGCAGAGAGTGAAGTTTTTTTTTTAACAGATGAAAAATGAACTTACAAGAGTTCCAGAGTTTAAGTGATCAGCAAGGACAGACAGTAACAATGAAGCTGGGAATGGAACCCAGGCTTGCAAGGGTTCCAAAGACAATTCCCCTGTTAATTAGTTTTGTTATTAACAGGACTTATGCGTCTTCTGTTTGAAACCAGAAAAATTATGTAATTGTACTTTTGAGGACAAAGGAAAAATTATAATTTTAAAATAACCACTTACAAGCAGGTATTCTACTTGCTTGCAACAAATGATTACTTCTGAAAACATCATTAAAGTGAAATTTCAGGGGGCTGGGAATATAGCTCAGTGGTGCAAATGACTGCTCAGCAAGCACAAGGTCATGAGTTTGATTCCTAGTACCAAAAAAAAAAAAAAAAAAGAGGGATGGAAGTTTTCAGATGGGCCATGGTTCAGGACGGCCCATGTCATAAATAAAATGAAATTTCAGTCAGTTTCAAGTATCACACCAAGATAGGCTATGTGAGCTTGTAAATTCATCTGACTTCATATAATACACATTACTGTTTCCTGAACTGCAAGATACAATAATTCAGCAGAGCACCAATATAAATCAGTGAAATAATTTAAATAGATATAATCTAACTTTATTAATAGATGGCAGCTTAGTGTAGTCAGTTTGAACAATCAAACTCTCATTCCACTATTTGGTTATGTGACCTTGGGCAAATCACTTACCCTTTCCAAACTTACAGATTATAGGGCTGGGAATATAGCTCTGCGGAACAAGTCCCTGTTTGGTAAACACAAGGTCCTGAGTTTGATTTCCAGTACCAAAGAAAAAAAAGTACAGATTATAGTATGATAACTTCTCCATCATCGTAGCTAACAAATTAGTACAGCCAATAAATTTTTAAGTCCAAAACATTGAGGAGGCCAGATGATTTCGAGGTACTGATGAGAAAAGCTTTAATAACTAAAAATGACATCACTATCACAGTAACTGTTTGAAAATAGTGGTTATTATAAAAATACCTTACGTTTCCTGACATGTATACTCATTCAACCTATTTATTTTCCCAGGATTCTGGCTCATACCACAAATTTGCTGGAGAAATCTCAAAAACATGAAACAAATGCTAGAGCAATAGAAAGTTAAGTCTCAGCCTAGCTCCCAGCCAAATCAATGTTGAGCTTTCCTGTAGAAGCCCATATGCAAGCGCGCGTGCGCGTGCATGTGCGCGTGCGCGTGCATGTGCGTGTGTGTTACTGGAATCTGAATCCAGGGCCTCTGCACTGAGCTACAGCCTCAGCCCTTTAAAAAGTTTTTGTTTGTTGTTTTTGAAACAGGGTCTCTTTACATAATCCATGTTGGCCTTGAATTCTCTATGGCCTTGAACTTGCAGAGATCTTCCTGCCTCAGTCTCCCCAGTGCTGGGATTAAAGGTGTGCACTACCATGCCTGGCTTTTACAAATTTTTATTTTTACATTTTTAAAAATTTTGAGGCAGGGTTTCACTAAATTGCTCAGGCTGGAGTCCAATTAGTGATCTTGCTTTGGCCTCCAGAGTGCTGGTGTGCCTCTATGTGACACGATATTTATAAGAACAGAATAAAATAATGTAACTAGGCAGTAGTCTTTAATGTAAGTCTGGAAGTCAGAATTTCTCATTTTTCACCTGACTGACTCTGACAATTTAGGATAACCCTGTCTTCTATGCTGGTTTTTTTTTTTTTTTTTTTTTTTGGAGACAGGCTGGCCTTGAACTCATTGTGTAGCTCAAGCTAGTTTTGAACTAACAACAATAATCCTACCTTAGCCTCCCCGAATGCTTGGAATTATAGGTGTGGACCACCACACCTGACTTTAAGGCTTTTTTTAAAAAAAGAACTGGCAATCGTAGTGCAATGTAAGTAAAAAAAATTGGGAAAGTTATAGTATTTAGATTTAGATTTCAAAGTCTTGAAAGTAGTTGCCAATATGTATCACCTTAATCCTCACTGGTCTTTGTAGCCACTTTGTAGTTGAAGAGAGCAAAGAAGACTAGCCACAACAGTTAAGCAAACAGCACAGAGAAGAAGGAAACCAAGGAGAAAAACACCAGCAACATCAGCAAAAGCACTTCTACAGCAAGGCGGAGGGAGGGGGCATATCCCCAAATTATAGTACATGCAGAGGTATGTGGAGTCACCAAGCAATTTAGATGCTGTGTAAAGAACTCTTAAGAAGCTGAAAAACAACTCGAGAAGTAAGACGCTGCTAAAAGAAAGGCAGCAGCTACCAGTTGTGTGTGTGTGTGGCGGGGGGTGACAGGGAGTGAGAGGAGGGTCGCGCCTTTTCCGAAGCTGCAAAAGCCTACCTAAGGGCAGTTGCGTTTCTGTACCGGCCCCACGATTTCCTGTAACCAGCTGTTTGAACGCACAAACCTGTTTCTTCTCTAAGACATTCCTAGTCCCTAATGGCAGCGTCTAACACACAGTAACTCAACACAGGCGTAAGCCCTTCTTGGACATCCCACAACTCCGGGGGCTGACTTCACACTTACAGACTAGTGTCCAGTGGAAATGGCTCCTCGAGTGGGCCCCCAGCAGATGCCAGCAGACGCGCTTGCGACCCAAAGGGGCGCTCAGGACGCGATCTCTCACGGACCCGCGCATCTGCGCCTCCCTCCCGCTCCTCCAAGCGCTCGACTTTCCCCCTGCCCACGATCTCCCAGATTTGGGACAGCATCTTTCCAGTGTGTCCTCCCCGCCTAGCGAAGAGCGGTGCAGCAGACTTCCGGCAGTTACAACAGGCAAGGGTGCAGGCGAGAGGATGAGGGGGGGAAACGGGAGGCGCACGAGGTAGACCGGTACGTTCTGGCGCCGACGCCGGTGTGGGACGCCAAAAGACGGCCGCGAGGGGTGGGTGGAAGCTTGGGTCTGAAGGCCCTACCTTGGGGTAGGTGTGCAAGGGGTACGTCAGCTGACAGGCCCGGTGGCAGGACGCCGTATCGCCCAAGACCGAGTCGAACGCTTCAGCTGAGGCAGTCCCCGAGCCTCCGGCCAGGGCCATGGTCAGAAGCAGCAGCGGTGGGAGCCCCAGCTGGGTCCGGACCCAGAGGTTCCCCTTCGGCGCCGCCATCTTATTCCCTCTGTCACCGCGGCTCAGCTGGTTGCTGTTTTCTTTTCAGGTTTCTCCTCCTTCCGGGGCCAGCCCCTTTCCCGCCCCACTGGTCGCGGCTTCCGCCTTAGCCGTCGATTAGGTTTCACGCTAATGGACCCCGCCTCTGGGACTAGGAACTGCTTCGGGGTTGGCGTAAGGAGGCGGGCCGAGCTGCCATTGTTACAGGCAGGGCGGTGCCCGATACCGACCGCCCTGTGTGACGGGCAGGCTGGCGAATGTGGTTCCGGAGATCTGCGGGCGCGGTGCACGCTGGGGAATGTGGTTCCTCGGGCGTTGAGCGCAATGTACGCTGGGGAGTGTGGTTCCTCAGGCGCTGAGCGCGGTGCACGCTGGGGAGTGTGGTTCTCAGACGCTAAAGCACTAGGACCGGCGAAGCTGCCACCGTGAGTAGGCCTTCGAGGACGCGTGCATATATATGGTGCGAGACCCCGGCGGCCCGGCTGGTTACTCTCTAGGGTGCTCTTTGGAGGGGTCCAGCTACTGCCCGCGCTGGTTTTCCTGGTGGGTCTCGCTACAGGCTGTGGTTAGGTGCTCCTTTCCTGCCCCTGAATGCCGGGGGCAGAGGAGAATGGTGTTTGTCTAACTTCCGGGGTCCAGATCCTGGCTGTTATGGTTATTGTACCCTGACCAACGAACAGCGGAGCCTGGAGATGGCTGCTTATATTGAGGGCCCTGTTGGAGTCTGGAGGTGGTGGTTGCTGGTCACTAGGGCAACTCTTGGGTTGGCTCTGCAGTGGGATAGTTAAGAGGACCTTACTCAGCCCCCTGAAACTTGAACCCTAATGCAACCCAGTCTAGGTCGAAAGAGGGTTTACGTGTCATCAGATTCAACACCTGGCCGGGTATTGGAACCCCTGCACAGCCTGCGTACCCAGGAAGTAGACTTACCCAGTGCTCTTGGGAGGAGCTCCTCATCTCACCTAAGAGGGAATCTTAGATCCTAGAATAACATCCACGAGACCTCATAATTTAGGAATGCTTTCAGAAGACCCGTCTGTGTCACTTTGGGGAGAACATACCTTAGGAGCCTCGGTGAAGTTTTAGAATATGCCTTCTCCTCGCACAGAATACCCTGAAGCACGTGAAGGTAGCAGGAGTCCCCTAACGATGGATAAATTCGTCATTCGAACGCCTAGAATCCAGAATAGCCCACAGAAGAAAGATCCTGGAGGAAAGATTTACAAGCAGGCCACGATTGAATCTCTGAAGGTGAGAAGGGATCTGGGACTAGAGACAATGTGCAAAGGACTGTAATAAGACCTAGTGTGCAAGACAGTACCAAAGAGTTCAGTCATGAGAGACCCAGGGCTTAGTTCTTCCTGCCCTCCCTCCCTGAAAGTGTATCTAACCATTCCTTTTGTTTCAGGCTTCTGTTTATCAATTCCCCCCCTTCTGCTACACCATTATAATTACTCTGCCTTCACCATGTGTTTGTCAGCATGGGGAACAAGCCCTCCCCCCACTTTGTAAAAATCCTTGTCTGTTAGGCATGTACCAAATACTATGTGATTCTGTATGCCCTGTACAAACCTAGTAAGGAGTGCATGACGATTACAGTACCTACTTTAACATCTTACTGGCTAGAACTGTTACCGAATGGCCTCCACAGCTGCAGTTAAGAGTAGGAAAGAGACTTTTAATGAGCTCTTTGCTACCTGGAACTCAGTTTAATTTGTTAGCAAGGAAGAGGCACAGAGTATGCACAAAGAGGCAGTGAACATAGGTACCTAACAAATACTGTTTCACTGAAAACAAAACAACTTGAGGTTGGTCCCTTTTGTCACCTTGGACCTCTCTTCTGAATTTCTGACTTCTTTTCAATTTCCTTTTTACTTCTGCTTTGTCCATCTAGATTCTTAATGTTTGTGCTCCCTAGAACTCTTTTACTTTTTTTTTTTTTTGTGGTACTGGGAATCGAACTCAGGACCTTGTACTGGCCAGGTCCCACTGAGCTGTATCCCCAGATTTTGTGTATTTGTTCAGGTGATCTTATCTATCTTAAGGCTTTCTATGCTGATGACTATCAAACTGGTACCTTCTGTCTAGATCTTTGAAGATGAGAGCACATCTGGGGCTAGAGACAGTGTGCAAAGGACTGACAGTGAAGCAGCATTCTAGACACTTGACTTGATTCTCAGTTGGATTCCTCCTCTCCCAGGAGTCACATAGACTTACCAGGCCCATACAGTATTAGCAGTAAAGAGGATATACCTGGAAGTGCTGGGTGTGAGGCCCTACACTGGGCGATGTTTGCAAGTCATGCCTTTCTTTGGGACCAGGTTCCTCAGACTGTAGATGTCGAACATGTCAGTATTTATCCAAGGCACATAAGGGTCACTTGGGGAGCTAATCTTTCTTATTTGAAGCTACCCTGTGAGGTATAGGAGCATCCCTGACTTTTGGGATGCCCTGACTCTCAGATACTAAATATAAATACATCTCATTGCAATGATCAAAAATACTTTCACTTATTTCCAAGAAGATCTTGATTAGGAAGGTGATCTACATGATTCTTAAAGACACCTCCTACTCTTACAGTTCTATGACTTAAGGAACAGATCCAAATTTAACTGTTTCTGCTTTGTTAGAATATTCACATATAATTTGTACACAGAAGTGATTCTTAATGAAAGATTGTAGTGTAAGATTTTCTGGAAGAACGTGGTAATTAAATTACACATATACTCACTTCAATTCTTTCTTTTGAGACAAGGTCTTGTAATATAGACCAGGCTGGCCTGGAACTTACTCAGGAGCATGTGCCACCATAGCCAGCTTCACTCGTATTTGAATATGCCCCTCTTCCCTCTGTGTCCCTGCTTGTGCCCCAGTTAAGAATCACTACACATAACAATGAAAGTAAATGGCCATGGTGGTGCACACCTATGATCCTAGCACTCAGAGGCTGAAGCAGGAGGATTACCACAAGTTCAAGGCCAGCCTGGACTACATAGTGAATTCAAGGCCAGTCTGAACTAATTAGTGAGACCTTGTCTCAAAAAAAGGTGGGGCCAGGGATATGGCTCAGTGGTAGTGCTCTTGCCTTCCATGCACAAGGCCTTAGGTTCAGTTCCCTAGCAACACCACCCCAAAAGTAAATAATGTATAGGGATCAGAATAAACAATAGACATATGGAATAATATGCCCCTTAAATGGATTAGTGTTTCTTCCAAATGTGTTGCTTATTCTCCTACATTTATGTCTCTATTTATGATGGTGTAAATATGAAGTATTGTCCAAAGACTCAAGTATTAGAGGCTCAATTACCTGTGTAGCACTGAGCGTAGAGTGGTGTTTGGATTGGCTGTTAGGAGGCAGGGTGTAGTTGGAGGAAGTAGGTCGTTGATGGTATGCTTTTGAAGGGTATATCTTGTCCCCAGCAGCTCTTCTTCCTCCTCTTCCACATCTTCCTCCTTATCCTCTTTTTTCCTCTCTTTTCTCCTCTTTCTCCCTTCTCCTCTCCTTTGTCTCTTCTCTCTCTCCCGCCCTCTACCTCCTGGATTCTATGGGGTCAGCATCTTTTCTGTGCTATAGGTTCCGCCCCACTACAGCCCCACAACAATGGAGCCAGCTGACCATGGACTCCAAAACTGTGAGCCATAATAAATCTTCCCTCCTTTTTTTTTTTTTTTTTGGCAATACCGGGGATCCAACTCAGGACCTTGCACTTGCCAGGCAAGCACTTATTCCGGTGAGCTATATCCCCAGCCCTGCCTTTCTTCCTTTAAGTTAATATTTTCAAGAGTTTTGTTACAGTGACAGAAAGCTGACTAATGCAACATCTACTAAGTGACTGACTATTCTATTTTCTCTCTTATGTCCAATTTGCAGTTCTTCCTAGAAACTTCTTGCCTGTACTCATGTCTCCAGCATTAAATTTGAAATCTTATTTCCTCATCTAGAGCAGTACTATGGTCTACTGACTTGTCTTCTTGTCCTTGACATCCCTGTTCTTTTCCCTTCCCTGCTCATATCAGACAAATATATCCCAAGTAGAAAAAAAAATCTGCCCAGGTCCATCCTCCCTCTCTCTCTCTCTCTCTGTCTCTCTCTCTCTCTCTCTGTCTCTCTGTCTCTCTCTCTCTCTTTCTCTCTCTCTCTTGCCCTTGCTCTTTTTTTTTTGGTACCAGGAGTCAAACTTAGGACTTTATGCTTGCCAGGCAGGTGCTTGTACCACTGAGATATATCCCCAGCAGATCACCTCTCAATCCTTCAATAATGGGCTGGGGATATAGCTCAGTGGAATAAGCGCTTGCCTAGCAAGCGCAGGGTCCTGAGTTCGATCCCCAGTACCGCAAAAAAAACAAAAACAAACAAAAACAAACAAACAAACAAACAAAAAATCCTTCAGTAATTTCTCATTAACTGTTGATAATGACATTTCTTTGTATGGCATGCAGGACCTTCCATAACCTGGTGCTTGTGCCTGCTGTTATTACCTATACTCCGTCCATTGTCAACCCCTCACAGCTCACCAAAGGTGAAGTACTCTTTCTTGCTCTGGCCCTTTTCATTGCTGCCCTGCTTGCCTCTAAACCCTTTCCTCCGTGTCGTGGAGCCTGTGTAGTGCAGTAGGTAGAAACACAGACTCTGGAGCCAAACTGGGAAGATTCTAGTTCTGCCTTCGTGACCTTGGACAAAGTGTATGATCTCTTTGTATCCTCCTCAATGAAATAGAGATTGATAATCCCTATTTTATAAGGTACTTTGAGGTTTGAAAAAGTCAATATATGAAAAGTACTCGGAACAGAACCTGACAAATACTAAACACTGTGTGGCTGTCTGCTGTCATTTATCTCCTATGATCTAGTTTGAGAGTTCTGTCTACCATCCTCTGAGCCATCCTTGTAACTTAAACAGTTCCTCCATCATTGCACCTCTTTATGCTGTATTGTTTCTTTACATGGGTGTGTTTTACACATTGGACTTCTTTTTTTTCAGTGTTTTTGAGATGGGGTATCCCTATATAGTCCAGATTGGCCTTGAACTCACTCTGTAATCCAGGCCAGCCGCTCTGTTAGAGAAAAGAAACAAATCACATATAAAGGAAAGCCCATCAGAATCACAGCTGTCTTTTGGGTTTTGAGTCTATTGCAAGATCCTACCTCTGTAACTTACTGGGGATGAGAAGTTGCTGCCTATTTAGTCTAGCCCCTGGATCTTTGGCACTGGCCTATAGTATTGTTTATGACCCTTAGGCAATCTCAGTCTTAGCATAGCAGGAAGAACAACTGAGTAGAACAATTATGTTGGCTAAAGTGGTACAATTAGTAATAACAGTAGCATCAAACATAGCCTAGAAAATGACAAACCATGATAACAATTAATTTGCCACCTTCAATTGTATGAACTAGGTTTGTGGCTATACAACAAAATCTAAAACAAACCAGAAAATTGTAGACGGTAAATAAGCCCTTAATATAGCAATTTTAACCTCAGGGGAGAAAACTTAACAAGGCTTAGGAGAAAAACTAGAAAAATTGAAGAAGAGGAAGAAATTAGAAGTAAGGCTGAAAGACAAAGATCACATAAACTTTGGGAAACTGGGAAAGAAGACAGGAGGGAAAGAGGAAGAAGAAATAAAAACAAGAACAGAACAACAGCAAAAACTAGAAACCATGTTCACACTAATATAAAAACAAGAACAAATGATCAAGAAAAAAGAAAGGAAAAGGAGAAAATGAGGGCCAGGCGTGCTGGTGCACCCCTGTAATCCCAGCACTGGGATGCTGAGGCAGGAGCATCGCTGTGAGTTCAAGGCCCACCTGGACTACAAAGTGAGTTCAAGGCCAGCCTGAACTGAATAGTGAAACTCTGTCTCAAAAAGGCAAAAAGAAAAAGAGAAGAAGAAGAACAAAACAACGGGGGGGGGGGACGTCTACTTCAAGGCATATCTCTGCTGTCACTGGTAGACAACGTATGCAGACAGAGTCCAGATCTGCACCGATTAATCCTACCTAGCCAGCCTATAGCTTCAGTTCCACTGAACTTCAGGCTGGTTTCTGGCTGTGAAGATGGAACCCTATTCCGTATTATTTACCCTGTAACACTCCATATGCCTCCTGCTAGCTTGAACTCTGCAGCCTCACCCTGACACTGGGAGCTGCTAGATGGAACTGGCTGTTCAGAGTTCTGAGCTCAGTTGGCCCCTCTCCAAGATGGTGACCAGCCAGTTGCCCTCCACTGAGGGATGTCAGAACCCAAATAACTCACCAGCCACTGCAGTGTGATGCCTCCACTACTGTGTTCCACTGGTGCGTTTCTCTGTGGAGGCCTCTGAGGTTGCCACCCCTTCCACACAGTGAGTCTATGCTCAGGGAGAAAGTGCCACCTGCCACCTCCTTCTCCTTTGTTGAAGTCTCTCATTGCTCTCCCCATGGGCTTCATTTCTCGCTTCCGATTCTTGCTTCCCTCCTTCACTTCCCTCCTTCTTCTCTTTCTCACATTGCTATATTCCAGCCTGGACACCAAATCTTGCAGAGGCTGTTTCTTTGCTGTTCACTACTCTGCCAGCTTCCTGGAAGATTTCTCAATGCCAAGCCGAGAAGGTATAAAAATCTTGAGATTTTAGGTTCATTGTACTTCTTTTATCAGTATTTTACAAGTAATTTTGCCATAGCCTTATCATATTCAGTAAAAATGATACTCAGTAGAGCTCATGAATTATACATTTAAGTGGTAAAGGTTAATTTGGTTAATCTCTTCTTTACTCCCTTAAGAGGATGTGATTTCTTCTGTTGGTTGCAATAGCAGATTTTTTAAAAATTAAAAAGCCTAGAATATGCTAATTTTTCAAGGTTTGGCATCTCTGAGTGCTCTGTGAGCTTTTCTTGTCTTTGTAGCATTAACTAGCCAGTATGTTGTCTCCTGCCCCCAGCAGTGGAATTGTGCCCACTTTATTGCTTATGAGTGAATCATTTTCCCTAATTGTTTTTGTCAAACCTGATATTGCAGCCATTCCCAACTGAAAAGCCAGGTGATCTTTATGGTGACAACTGTTTCACTACTCATTATAACTTTTCCATTCCTCTTGTGCCCATTTGCATCTGTATCAGTCAGGGTTTACTAGAGAAACATATACAACACAAGATATACAAATGTACAAGAAATTACAAGTTTGGTTTACGATGGTTAGCCACAGAGTTGGATGAGGAAGCGTGCAGAGGGTGTCTCACGCTGGAGATTGAAGAGTCCAGCCCCAGGCCTGGAGCTCACTGCAGTGTCTGTGCAAGTCCGTATCAAAGGGCTGATGTGTCTGCGACAGAATGCTGAAGAATCAGGCTGGAGAGCTGACACCAGAAGACTGAAGCTAAACAGTCTGCCCCAGAAGCCAGGAGACGACCAAGCTGAAGGTGAAGACGGGAGCTCCTCCAAAGAACCAGCAGCCAGTCCTTCCTCAATTCCTTTTGTTATGTAGTCTATCTGTCCTGGTGGGGGGGAATTGGGGGGCTCCTCTATACCCACACCCTCTGCATGCCTTTCTCTTGCACAGGCTTAGGGTGAATACAAAGTAAGCACCCTGGCTCCCTTCTGAGTCACATAGTTAACCTTCTTCTCAAATTAACACAATAAACAACAAACCGGAAGGGTAAGGGCATGTCCTTTTTACCCCAAGATGTACAACTGCTGAGTCACTTAGCCAAACCTGTAGACTCCTCAAGTTGACACAATGTATCACCATAACAGGGTCCTAAATAATTCAGGTAAAAATTTGAAATATCGGTTTTCAGACCCATATGTAGGAAAGGAAACATTTCTTTGGTATACAGTATTGTATGTGAATTTAATTATTTATTTTTATTTTTTTTTTTTTTTTTTTTGAGGTAGGATCTCAATGTATAGTTCAGGTTGGCCTTGAACTCATTATGTAGCCCAGGCTGTTTTTTTTTTTGTTTGTTTCTTTCCTTGTCCAGGCTGTTTTAAAATTCATGGTGATCTTCCTCAGCCTCCTGAGTGCTGGAATTACAGGCATGTGCCACCATGCATGGCATATATGTGAAATTCTTTTGCTGTGGAAGACTGCTATTTTTCCCATTTTTAGCTTAAAATTTCAGATCCAAAAACTGTACAGTAGTTTTGTTCAGTTACATCACTGTGTGTTGAGGACAGAGATAAATTACAAACTGTTCCTACTTTTAAGTTACTCATAGTGTAATGTAGAGGCAATCGTCTTGAGCAATATATGCAGTAATTGGAATCTATACATATTATAAAGATACCCAGATGAGTATGGTCAAATGTGGTAGGAGACAGGCAAGAAAGGTTTCACAGAAGGAATGATACCTGAATTGAGTCTTAAAAAAGAAATAGGTGAGCCGGTGTGGTGACATATACTGCAAGTTCAAGACCAGCCTGGGCTACATAGTGAGTTGAAAGTCATCCTGAATTACATAGCAAGAACCTTTCTCAAATGTACCCCAAAAGATAAATAGGTGTTTATTAGGCAAAGAAAGTGCATTCTAGGAAGAGGGTATGAAATATTGTGATTATTTAGGCAGCTGCCAGTAGTTACACATACCTAGAACAAATGACGAGTCTCTAAAGGACAGCAGGAGGCAAGTCACAGGAAGGCCTTTTATACCATGCTAAAAATGTTTGATATTCATAGTTCCATGTGTTGAAATTATCTGATCCAAACCTGATTCCAACCGTATAGAAATACTAGATTAAAAAGTCAAATACAGAGCTGAGCCAAGAAAGGGAAATACTCAGGTGCCAGGAAGACAGAGGAAATCAAAACTCAGAACTGTAAGTGGGAGCTGAAGCTGAATAGTTGCAGAAGTATGGAAACCAGAGGTAATGCTCAGGGGCAGGAGTTTTAAGGCCAGTGTGGAGATAGGAGATAAGGCCTCAAGCTAATAGAATGGGAGCTTGAAACTGATCACCCACGTGAATCTGGGAGCCAGTACAGAGCTACCATGTTTGTAAAAAAATGTGCTAGAAAAATTCTATCCCATGGTCCAAGAAAGCAATATAATTTTCTCAGCGCCTTGGGTGGAAAAAATAATTAAAACCACACACTTAATACCATACATACGTATATTTAGTTAAAATTCACATTATTTGCAAAGCCGAAAAAATGTCATATAAGAACTGGTCCAGAACCATGAACATCCAAAACACTGACAGAGGCAAATATGAGATTTCCCTACTGAGAGACTTCACATCGTAAGGCACGTGAGACTGCCACAGAAAAGAGTCTGGGCACCTTGGCGTGTGCCTGTAGTCTCAAAACTTGGGAGGCTGACACAGGAGGATCGCTGTGAGTTTGAGGCCATCCTGGGCTACGTAGTGAGACCCTGTCTCAAAAAAAAAGAAAGAAAAGAAACTCCTCTTTGAAGATGAACTCATGGTCAAAAATGAAAAACTTTATAAGAAAATGCCAGGAAGAGAATGAACAGATGTAATCAACTCTTCATCCCAAGAAGGAGAGATAAGAGAACAGTCTGAAAGAGACCTTAAATATGTCTACAGAGTTCACAGAAATAAATGAACAGTAGTCCTAAGATAAAATGAAGCAGTATGAAAAGAGAACAGGCAGATTCGGAGGAAAATACAGAACTTGTCCAATGAAAAAAGTCCATTTGTTAGATCAGAAACACATTGAACAGATTAAAAGTAGACAAACTGTAGCTAAGGAGAGTAATCGTACATTGGAAGCTGGATCTGAGGAAAACACTTGTAGAAGTACATTGTAGAAAATAGAAATATGAAAGAAAAGATGATGTAAAAGTTTTTGAAATAGAAGCTTGCAGAGAGAAGGTTACAATAGATTATACTGAGCATACATCTTAAAAATTATAAGGATAAATACTAAAATGAAGTATAATGTCTAAACTAACTTTTAAGCCATAAAATAAAAACAAAGTTAAGAAAACTCAGTCTGTTAATAGAAGATAAGGAGAAAAGAAGGGAATCTATATTTAATTCTCAGTAACCCTAGTAAATGCAGAGACTAAGCATGTCTACTAAAAGATAAGAGATTCTCACTTGGGTAGGGGAAGGGGAGAAAATAAAGCAGTCATGGGATATTTGAAGCATAATGACCAGAAAAGATGAAAGTAAAGAGGTAGAAGTCTATTTTTAAAAGTCTGTCATAGGCAGGAGTTCACTGAAGCATTGTTTGTGACAGGAAAAACATAAAGGGAGAAAAGTCCTAAATACCCATTAGAGGAATAAATCTCAAAATTCTAAGTTATTTGTATATAAAAATAGTGGAATACTATCCCTACTACTGAAAACAACTGGGGTCCATATGTATTGATATGGGTAAATCAGGAAAATGCATTGCATGAGAAAAACCGTAATATTTATAGCTTCTTCCTGTTGAAAATATCCCCTTATTTGGCTCTATTTCTTTTTCAATATAAAATACTATTTTATATTGTGCATCATAGAAAAGGGCTCCTTTAGTTTTGACTGAGGCCCCTGAAAGTCCAGAGCAAAGCAATAGATACCAAGTGATATTTTCCCAAATGAGATTCTGGACCATCTATGCAGGCCTTGTAAAGGCAGTACAAGAAGATCAGTTTTGGAATCCTGAACCGTCACCCACCATCAGCTATTGAGAAGGTTGAATTTAAAGGAAGAGAGGAGAAAGAATGGTTTTAGATGAAGCGTGCATATTGTGGGAATTTCGCCTGGAGAGCTTGACTTCAGTTCCTGGAGTTGGTGGACACAGATCATTCCACCTGTGCTAGGGAAAGTAAACACAGAAAATACCAGTCTTGCCAGATGTGGTGGCTGTGGTGCATACCTGTAATCCCAGCACTGAGGCGGGGGATCATTGTGAGTTCGAGACCAGCCTGGGCTACAAAGTGAGCTCAAGGCCAACCTTGACTACATAGAGAGACTCTGTCTCAAAAAGACAAAAAACAAAAACAAAAAAAAACCCACAAATATCAGTCTTATCCCAGAGGAAGAAATTACTGTGTTGGGAAGACTGTTATCTTTAGTATTTTTTTAGGACTAAGATTGGGGTAATCATGAGAGAAAATGCTGGCTGGCCTGGAGTTGAATTAAAGCAACTGGGGTCACCAGGGTCCTTGGAAGGACAGTGGGACCCCTACTGAGTCTATGTGAAGTGCATCACCAACACTTGAGACTTGGGGGAGGACATGTAAGCAGCTGACTGGAAGAAGCATTTGCCCGTATTTTGGTGCCACAGGTGAGATCTCAATAATGGGAGTTCTCTAAGAAATTACAAAAGCTCTAAGAAAAAGTCTGCTTTAAATATCTGCCAATTCAGAGAGTTCCAAAACCCGAGTACATACCATTACCTCAGAAAGTAAATTTTTCTTTTCGTCTCTTCAAACTTCCCCTTCTCCCTCCTGCAGTGAGCTTCTATGCTAGAAGCAAACCCCATCCAAGGGAGGAAGATGAGATTTTTTTAGAGGGGTGCTTTTTAAATTTTAAGTTAAACTACCTTATCAAATATACATTTAGAAAAATGCACAGATCTTAATTGTTAATCTTGAGGAATTTCCACAGTGTGAACGTACCAGCGTCCAGATAGGAAAACCTTACCAGGATCTCAGAAACCTCTGATACCTAATCCCTAAAAGCCCACTTCTCCAGGGTAGTAATGATTAGAGACAAGAGTTTTTGTTTTGTAATTATAAAAACAACTTTATTTTTTGTCTGCCACTTTTTTTAAAAAAGTTTTTAGTTGAAATAATTTCAAAACTATAGAAAACTTACAACACAAAGAACTTTCCCATCTTCATCTATATTCCTTAACCGCTTGTATTTTATACTTACTGGAAAACTTATGTCAACTTTAAACTTTTTAGTTTCATCTGGGTAGAAGTAGAGGGAAAAGAGTTTGGCAAAGGGTATAAAAGATTTAAATTTTATACTATTCTGGGCAATATGCAAAATATCAGCTATTTTATTGTAAGTAGTTACTCTCTGACATTTTCCAATTCTTTCTTTTTTGTTCTTCTGAGACAGAGCTTCACTGTGCAGTTCATGCCGGCCCTGAACTCACTTCGCAGCACAAGCTGGCCTCAAACTTGCAGTCGTCCTGTCTCACCCTCCCAAATGCGGGGATTACAGGTGTGCACTACCGTGCCCAGCTCAACTCTTTAAAAAAACCAAGTTTAAATTTTCTCCTCTAGGACGTGGGCAGCTGTTGAAATACATTTTTATGGTTGAAATAAACATGTCTTTATGACTTTGTTCTCTGTCCGTGCCTATGAATTAAGAGACTTCTTAGGTGAGCCATAGGTTCATTTCACCTTGGCATCATTTTTCTTGTCTTCTCTTCCTTATTACCTCTCACTACTAAGTGCCCGGTGGTGTCTGACATGGTAAGATTAAAACTTGCACTTCTAATAGAAGCAGCTCTCTTCCTGATTTGCTGTAAGCTGGACCTGCTTTTAAGCAATTACCCATCACTTGGGGCCATCAGACACACTGTGCTTTGGTTCGGGTCATAATCAATAATTTATATGTCAATAGGAGCCCCATTAGCTCAGGTGAAGGCAGAGATCTTTCTAATGAAAATGTTCCATTTTCCAAATGACTTTTTTATTTTTCTCAGAGAGTTGTGGTCATAGAAGACATAAAAAGATGGAAATCCACATTGGAGCTTCCTGATCAAAGCAAAGAGAACCTAGTTGAAGCCTTACAAGAATTAAAGAAGAAAATACCCTCCAGGGAAGTATTAAAATCGACCAAGATAGGTATGTTCCCTCTGAAGTTTATGAAAAGTACTTCTACTTTGCCTCCTTTCTTCCTCCTTTCCAATAATAAGTTATCTGCCCTGTGCTTTTCCAGTTATCCCTGGGGAAGAACCTTTGTTTTAAAAAATTCTCCAGTGGTTGCACAGAAAATGGAATTAAAATATATGAAGTAAAAATATACAGGACACAATATCCACTTTGTTCTTTTTGAGACAGCGTCTTGCTATATAGTTCAGGCTTGAGTGCCTGGTGATCCCTCTGCCTCAGCCTCCTGAGCGCTGGGATTAGAGGTATGTGGCACCACCCCTGGCAAAGATCCGCTTTTTAATTTAGTTTTGGCAGATATAGAACTTTCAAATTGCTATAAAAATTGCTAAATGCCTATCTTCTATACTGGTAACTGGCAGTAGGTAGCATTTTGAGTGTGCTTGATGCTGGGTGTGCAGAAATGAAGAAGACATGGTTTATAGCCTCAAGGAACTTAGGGTTTGGTAGGCAACACAAGCAGGCAGGCAAATGAGAAGAGTGAAATCTCATGGGTTATAAATAAACATATCTACATAATGTTCTGGCTCCCGTTCTGATCTAAACTGGGTGTACATTGGAGCAAAGGACAGACAGAGCAATCACCTAAACCTAGTTAATTCACAAAAAGCTTCAAAGAGGATGTGACGTTTCAGTTAAATCTTGAGAAAAACTTGGCTGTTCTGTCCTAAGTAGAAAGAACTTGCAGGACCTGGTTTATAAAACAAAATGATAGCAACTTTTGCCTTTGCATCATTTAGTACAGCTTTGGAGATGTTTCAGAGGTAAGTGAAGGACTATGTTGAATACAGTGCACAACTGTGGGTAATATGCAAGGGAAGGGCAACATGTGTTCCTCAAGCTGCTCCCAGCTCCCGAGGGAGGCGGGGCGCTTACTCACAGCTGCTGCTCTCGCCCTCGCTGGTGCAGCCATTGCCACTTCGGCCTCCCCTTGACCTCTTGTTCCTGAGAAGCACGAGAGAGCTGCTTCTGACTGGCACTAACAGCTGGGAAGAGATGTGTGAAATCCCCAGAGGGTCCCCCAAGAGTTTTAGAGTTGCACCCCTGTAATATAAACCAGAATCTGAGAAAATTAGGTGCTTAAAGAACATAAAACCCTATCTCTGTAGCCAAGGAGATTCCCCCATCTGCTGCGAGATTTTCTGTCTTTATAGGTTGTGGTCACTAGAGGGCAATAAGTCCATTCATATGAGCAGATAAGATATTTCTGCCAGTAGAGGGTACTAGTGATTAATATTTTATGACATGTATTTATGTACATATGTGCATGTACATGTTCTTATTTAGGCATACTCCACAGACACCATATATGATCAGATCTTAAATGTCAACATAATAAGCTGGAATTGTCCTACAAATGTGGGTAGTAATTTTAAAAAAAAATTTCTTTTTGGTATTTGAATACACTTGTGTCTGTGCTTTTAAGAAAAAGGTGTGTCTGATGTTTGAAAGCTTTAGTTTAAGCATCATAATAAACTACAACTTGACCACAAACTACAAACTTGACTTAGGAGGGGCTAGAAAATATCTAACTTTTGAACCTTGGCCCTAAACCTTCCCTAAACCTGAGGGTATATGGAATGCTGTGTAGGAATTTCTTGATTGTTTAAAAATTATGCCATATGCAGTGCTGAAGATTTCATGTGGATCACTCCATGAAAATGTGTATACTCACCAACCATTTGTCTTCCCTCTTGTCCCAGTCCTGTGGGTTTTTTGGTGTTTGTTTGCTTGTTTGTTTGTGGTGGGGAGGTACTGGGAATTGAACTTAGGACCTCACGCTTGCCAGGCAGGTACTGTGCCACTGAGCTAAATCCCCAGCACTATCCTGTCGGTTTTAAGGGCCAAATATTTGCTCAGTACAGTCTTTGTCCTGGAAACTATGTCAGCGTAGAAATGGAAAGAGGCATTGGCCCCATCTTTTTGGAGCCTGAGGTCTAATGAGAAGACAAACAATTTAACAACACTGCCATACCTTGTGATGACTGTTCTACTGATCAGAGAAGTGAGTCGAGTGTGTACAATTGTTGGGAGAAGCGAGAAGGTGTTGAAGTATGCGGCAGGCAGGAGCACATCTTGTAAGCTGTACAGGAGGTGGAGGTGGGAGAGAACATGGTGCACTCGGAAACCTGGATAAGTTTGTGTGTTTGAAATGCAATATGCTAGTGAGTACATGGCGAGAAGTGAGCCTGGAGTCTAGGCCAGATGGAGGAGGCTCTGCAAGCCATTCAAAACTGTTCTTGGCAATGTATTAGTTATCTATCGTGGTGTGAAGATTACCCTAAAATTTAGCTGCTTTATACAATACTTAATTTTTCCACGCAGTTTTCTGGGTGGTTCTGGCTCAAGGTATGTTTTAAGAGGATTTGGTCAAGCTGTTGACTTGGGCTATCATTGCTTAAGGCCCAACCAGACTTGAGGATATGCTTCCAGAAGAGCTTGCGCACAGGGCTGTTTGCAGGAGGTCTCAGTTCCTCATCATACAGGCTTTTCATTAGTGCTGCCCCTGATCCAGCGGAGGATTTCCCTATAGTGTGTGACCTTGGAGAGAACAAGAAGGAAGAGAGCAACTGAGGTGGAAGACACTTCTTTTGTGGCCTAGACTCAGAAGTAACAGAATGTCACTTCCTTTACATCCTGTTAGTATCTGCGCCAGACCAACCTTAGTACAGTTTCAAAGGCAGCTGTACAATAGTGTGAATAGCAGAGAGGCGATCGCTGGGAACTGTCATGTAGACTGGCTACCAGGGCACATGTTTCTTTTCTTTCCTCTTTTTCCCTCCTCCTCCTCTCCTTCCTCTTCCTCCTCCTCTCCTTCTTCCTCCTCTTCCTCTTTTCTCTTCCTCCTCTTCCTCCTCTCTTTCCTCTTGCTCTTCCTCTTCTTCCTCCTCCTTTTCCTTCTCCTCCTTCTCTTCCTCCCCTTTCCCCCCTTCTCCTCATCTTCCTTCCCTTCCTCCTCCCCCTCCCTTCCCTTTTCTTCCTCTTCCCCTTCTTCTCCCCCCTCCCCCCCTTTTCCTTTTTTTTCCCCCCTTTTTTTACAGTACTAGAGATTGAACCCAGGGCCTTTGCATTAAGCTAAATCCCCAGCTCACTTTTTATTTTCTATTCTGACACAGAATCTTGCTAAGTTGCATGAGCTGGACTTGAACTTGAACTTGCAATCCTCTGCCAGAGTTCTGGGATTATAGGCATGCAACACTATGCCCTCCCATATTTCTTTTCATTTATCCTAGATATATTATACTTTCTGTAGCTGCAAATACACATTCAGTTGTTGGAGATATACAGAATGTACTTCTCTTTTATTGTTTCCTCTTTCTGAGATTCTACAATTAGATGTTAAGCCTTCTATTTTCCATATTCTTAGGGCTGGGGATATGGCTCAGCAGCACAAACGCTTGCCTGGCAAGTGCAAGGTCCTGAGTTCAATTCCCACTACCAAAAAACCCCAAAACTTCCATATTCTTTATCTTATGTGTCTTTTTTGGGGGGAGGGGCTTTGAGACAGGATCTTGCTATGCAGTTCAGGGCTGGACTTGAACTCGCTTTATAGCGCAGCCTGGCCTCAAACTCACAGCGATCCTCCTGGCTCAGCCTCTGGGGTGCTGGGATTGCAGGGATGTGCCACCATGGCTGCCTGGCTGTCATATTTCTTACCTCCTTATCTTTCAGCATTCTAGGCAATTTATTCAGATAATATCTTCCAGTCACCAGTTCTCTCTTGAACTGACTCTAGTTAACCCATTCATTGAATTTTTATTTCAAAACTATTTTTCATTTTTGCAAGTTTCCTCTTTTCCCTAAATGTGACACTTGTCAATGCTATTTGTACATTCTTGTGATTATGTCTTTTATTTCCTGAAACATTTGATATGTAGCTCTTCTGTATTCTTCACCTGACTAGCCTCATATTTATAGTCCTTGGGGATTTAGATCTGTTGTTTTTTATTGTTTTTATTGTTTCTGCTGACTCTCATAGTGCTTGTCTGTCTGTGCGCTTTTGATTTTTAGTGTATAGCAGTGCTATGGGGCTAAGTTGAAGCTTCTCTCTAACTGGGTCTGGCTGCTGCTTTTGTTTCTGCCCATAGTCAGTCCACCTCTGGCATAAGATATTTTAGCATGTTTCAAAGAGCCCACCTCAGTGTGGCAGAACAAGGATTACCTCTCCCGTTTTACCACTCACCCAAAGCTAAGTATTTCAGCAATACTGCTGTTGGTATTAGCCCCTAGCATAGCCCTGTTCCTCCCTCAGCCTCCCTTCTAACCTTTGCTAACTTTCTGGTTGATAGGAATTGTTATGGTTGGTACATTATGTCAACTTGGGGAGTCTAGAGGTTTGGCTGAGTGATTCAGCAGGAAGCCAGAGTGCTTACTTTGTACACATCCTGAGCCTGTGGAAGAGGAGGGCATGGAGACTGTGTGAGAGCTACACGCCCCCTGAGTGGGGGCAGGCTGTTTACAAGGTAAGGGAGAGAAAGAGGCTGCTTGCAGCCATTCCTCCCTTTTGCTTGTGGTTTTTGCTGTGCTCTGCTGCCCTGAACAGTTCGCCCTCTGCCTTGTGCCACTCTGCCTCAGAACCAGCCAAGTATGGACTGAAACCTCCACAAACTGTAAGCTAAATAAACCCTTTCCTTCCTTCATTTTGGGCGTTGGGTATTTTGTCTCAGCAACAAAAAAAAAAAGTAACCAAGACAGGAATAAAGTAGCTTTTATCTATGACCTACTTGTTCTGCAAGCATACAGCCTGAAAATTTGCTTTTCATTCTAAAGATAAGAGAGTTATCAACCCCTGCCTCTCTCGTTACTTTTACTATCTTCCCCTGCCGTGAACTGTTGCCCCTCTGCCATGGGCCACTCTGCCTTGGAGTTAGCCAATTACAGACTGAAACCTTTACAAACTGAGCTAAGTAAACATTTCCTTCCTTAAAAAAAGTGTTATTATTGAAGAGTTTTGAATAGAGGTATGACGTTCAGATTTTTATGTCAAAAAAATCTGTCTAGTTGCCATTTGGGAAAAGGGTTGGAGAGAAACAAACCTGCAGGCAGGAAGCCCAGGTAGTAAGCTACTAAAATAATCTGGACACAACATGAGCATGGCCTGGGTGTAGTAGGAGTCATGGGAATGCAAAAGTGTAGTTGGAATTAAGAAGGGCCATGTAATACAACCAGGGGCTCTAGGGAGTGGTTAGATACTGGAGTGAAGATGAGGAGTGAAGGCTGAGGCCTTGCTTTCTGATACAGAAGAAGGTTTCTGATAAGGGCAAGTAAGGGGCTGATAGTGACACTCATTGCGATAGAGTACACCAGCTTTGCAAGTGGGGGAGTAAGTTCTGCTTTAGACTTATTGTGTCTGACACACTAAATACCCCAGAGGAAATGTCCAACAGGATGTTGGTTGTACAAGGCTGAAACTTAAGAAAAGATTTGTAACTATACACTTAGGAGTCATATGGCTAGAAAGTCAGGTAATGGAAATAGATAAGCTCACCCAGGAGGATACACAAGAAAAGCAGAGTCAAGTCCCAAATCCCGATGGACACAGCGTTTAAGGGACTTGTAGAGAAAGTCTGAGGCAGTGTGGCCGGAGAGGGAGAAGGGAGGCAGAGGAGTGCCGCCCTGGAAGGCAGAGTGCGGAGTGCGGCAGGTTGGCCAGCAGTGTCCACGATTGTCAAGGGGCCAGATAGGCTTAATGTGGGTTTTGGAAAATAAAGTCAGTAATAATCTCAGTTAAAACAGTTTCAAAGGCAAGAGGAGGGGTAGAAGTGTGGGGAACGAGGAGGAGGTATAGAAAAGAAACTGCAAATAGACAAGTCATTGAGAAGCTTGGTGCTGAAATAAAAGAGACGTGATAATGAGAAAGGGCATGGACACTGAAGGAAGCTCTGCTTTCCAAGATGGAAAATCTTAGAGAAAGAGAAAGAAACTTGTTCATTTCTTTCTGCTCTTTCAGTGGAACATCTAAGAGCACCTGTGAGCTCTGGCGGGGGGGGAAACTTATTAGAGCTTTGAATGATTTTCAGCTCTAGAGTGGTATGATTAGAATTTCTGATAGCCAAGAGAAGAATGTGTGGGCGAGGTGTGAGACGGAAAGAGAGGTCAGTTAGGAAGTGATTCAGATATTCATTCAACTAATGTTTATTGAATGCCAGCCCTGTACCAGGCACTGTCCTGGATGTCAGAGAGCAAACTTGGTAAAAACCCTTCCTTCTCTTTGTGAGGGTTACGTTCTAGTGAGGACACAGGCAACACAGAGGTATGGTTATTACGGAAGATTAGGGCTGCTGTGCAAAAGAGGAAAAACTGAGCGGGCGCAGGGGCTGATGAACGGGGTGGGATGGGTGGGGCGGGGCTTGTTGGAAGTGTGATATTTGGGCAAATGCTTGAAGAAGGTAAGGGAGCGAGCAGCCATGGAGACAAGGGCGGGTGGCTCAAGTCATCGCGGAGAGACACAACGGAAGCCTGGAACCCGAGAGAATGGAGAAGAGAAGTAGCGCTGTAGAGGACCAGTCAGGAGCCCAGTCCTGGACTTGGCAGGGTTGGCCGTGCAGCTGAGGGACGTACGAGTGCCCGGTGCTGCTTCAGATACGTTCAAATCCTCCCCTTTGTCTTTGCCACTTTGCCAGACACCTACCGTTTTTTCTTTTATAGTTGAACTCTCTTAAAATAAATTATCTATACTAACAACTCCCACTTCAGGCCCTCCTGCTCCTTTGCTAACCTTTCTAAGCTGGCTTCACCCCCCTCGCAGGGCACAAGTGATTTCATTTTCTCCAAAACCAGTGGTCTTGTCTCAGTTCTTATCGTCCCAGAACTGTGGGTGTGAGACGACTGATTATTCTCTTTTCTGTTGACGTGACTGTCTTAGTCACTTTCTTGATGCTAGGGCAACAACAGCTGACACCTACAACTTGAAGGAGAGGTTCATTTTGCCTCACAGTTATAGTCCCCAGTCAGCGGGCTCCAAGACAGGTGGGGTGGCAGAGGGGCAGAGGAAAAGCTGCTCACTTCACGGCGGCCGTCAAGCCGAGAGAGGAACGAGCTGGGGAGGGAGATGAAACCCTTCTAGACCGTGCCCCAGAGACCAGCTCATCTGACCAGACCCTGCCTCCCAACAGCAACAGCTGCACCACCCCTACAGTCCAGTCACCTTCTAAACATGAAGCTTTGAAATTTTATTTTATTTTTTTGAGACAGCATCTGGCTATGTAGTTTAGGCTGGCCTTGACCTCAGCCCCCCAAGTCCTGGGATCACAGGCATGTACCCCCTCGCCTGGTGCGGTAGGGGACATGATAGACCTAAACTGTAACAATAAGTGATGTTAACTGCTTGCCAATTCTGTACCTTTTTAAAAAACTTTTCTTCATGCTGCTTATCTCAACTTGTAATTACTTGTTTAATTATTTATTTTTTATTTGCTGTGCAGTAACTCCATGCCAGTAGAATCATGCAGTTTTATTCATCAATGCATTTCAGGCATTAGTATGGTATATAATGAAGCTCAGGGTGTACTTATCAAAGTGTAAAGTGACAAGGTTGGGCATGATTTTCTCCAGAGCTTTTTAGCCTGCCACCTTCCTGTTTCTTGCTTTCCTATTTCTTCAGTCTTTGGCTTTTCCCTAACAAGTGTTTTCCCACAAAGCTCAGCCCTAAGTCTTTTGTTGCTTCCTACAGCACTTACCCAGAGGGCTAGTCCACTCTCCCACTTACCTGAGGCCTTAATTCAGACAACCCTTGGCTGTGTATCTCCTGTCTTGATCCTTTTTTCTTTTTTTTACAAAGCACCTTGAAATTTGTTTTGAAGACCATGAACCAAAAGTGAAGCATTTTAAGCAATGCAAGTAGAAATCAAATTGTAAAAAACTCTAACTACTTTATAAAAGCTATTGCAGTGACGTCAATTAAATAAAACATACCCATTTACATTAATTTTCTATTCTTTTCCAGAAGTTCCCTCACTCCAAAACAAATAAAAAGCAAAAACAGAAACAAAAAAACTCTAAAACCCAGTAGTTCCTGGCTTTATCAACTGTCTTGATCCATTTTGATTCTTAGGTTTTTAGAAAGGTTGTTCCAATTTACGCTTCTTTAAAAAAAAAAATCTTACTAATCTAATAGGTAAAAGTAGCATCTTATTTTCACTTGGTGTGTAGAATAAATCATTTGCCATGTATTAGTTGGCACTTTCTTTTTCCTTTCTTTTTGTGTATGTCATTTGTATACTTTGTCTTTTTACTGTTGGACATTTTAAAGTTTTATCTATTTCTATGCACTCTGTAAATCCATCTAGCTGCCTCTGTTTATGAACAAGGAAACTGAATCCCAGCGAGTTGCAGTGACTGATCCAGGGCTGCAGAGGGGTGAGCCCCAGAGATGTGGTGAGAGCCCGGGTCTTTTGGAGCAGCTCTCCTTCCTGGCTCCTGACCGCACTGTGTCCCAGACCCTGCCATATGTGCTTTTATTGTATTGGATCTTCTCTATGGATTCTGCCTTCTGCTCAGACTCTCCTCTTTTAAATTTGAATTTAGTTCCTTTTCTTCTGCACCTTAAATGGAAGTTTACTCCTAGTGTTTTCATTTTAGTCAATTCCCTAGCATTTTTTCCTGACATGAGTTTTTTTGGTGGAAATCTCCAGCAGGTAGTTGGGGCTGTGGGATTGAAAGTCAGATGAAAAATTTAGACTAGAAATACATACTTGGGTGTCAGTTTTAGGAAGTATTTATTTAAAATTACCTAAGAGGATGCATTCTCTGGGTAAGGGAAATATCTAAGAGGCTGAAGAGTGAGTCTCGGAGAGAAGTCACAGCGGGGACGTGGCTGAGGCTGAAGAGTGCAGTACAGTGCCACGGAGGCCAGGAGGGGCATTTCCAGAGCAAGCAGGTAAGTGACCCCTGTTCCTGGGTGATACAGAAGACATGAAGTGCAAAAGTGAGGACGGGCGGGAAAAAGCCTTTGCATCTAGCGCACTGGGAGTCTGTGGGTGGACAAGGGACGTCAAGGTAACTGCTGAAGAGGCAGTGGATTAGGCCATGTGCTCTCGGCCTGGCGAGCAGGCATGTGCCACTTTGCAGTACTGTCTGTGTGAGTATTCTGGGGAAAGCTTCATGCCAGCCATATCGCCCTGCCTTCAGAGATGCTTTATTTTTATTTGTGATCAGTTAACAACAATAGCAACAACAGCAAAAGGCCCATCTGCATTTATAAAGTGTGTTCACATCTGTGACCCGCTTGACCCATATAACAGCTCTGTAAAGTCAATGTAATTATTTTTTTCACCTTACAAATAGAACATGGAAGCTTTGAGAGTTTCATGTAACTTCCCCCAAATCAGACAACCAAATAAATGGCAGTGCTAAGATGTTCTTACGCCATGTTGTGCTGCCTCTGGAACCTAGAGTTGACAAAGAGCTAAAGTCGAGGTGTTGGCTGTATTCCTTTCTACAGGTCTCGGAGATTGTCTGTGCCCTTGCTTTTTCCAGTTTCTAGGTGCTACCTGCATTTCTTGGCTTGGCCTCCTCTGTCCATCTTTAAAACCAGCAATAGTAAGCTGCATTCCTCTCGCAGCCCCTCTCTTTCAGCTACTCTTTTGCCTTTTATTCCACTTTTAAGGACTCATGATTAGATTCAGTCCCACCTAGAAAACTTCAGGGTCTTTAACCTTAATTATACCTGCAAAGTCCCTTTTGCCATGTGATGTAGTCCCAGAGTCTGAGGATTAGTGCGTGCACATCTTATGGGGCAATTAGTTTGCCACCACACTCTGACTGTACCACACTATTTCAGACTTCTCTGCTCCTGTTTGCTCTACTTTTTGTGCCATGTCTGCCCCTTTGCGTCATTTTTAAGACTCAAGATAAACATTACCTCTTTCATATGTTCCTGGCCAGCCGGTTGGCTTTTGTCCTTTTGGCCTCCCATGGCACAAAGGGAAAAGGGTACATTTATGTACATTTAGTACCATCTTAGCACCTGTAATATGTTCCTGAATCATGTGTTTAGTTGTCTTTTCTGTGCTTATACCTGCTGGAGTTCCTTGGTGCAGGTGTGTGTTTCAGCATTCGGTCCCAGTGCCAAGCACAGGGCCTGCTACCAACCTGGTGTTTGGTAACATTTGTTAAATGAGCAGAAGACTGCTTCCTGTAGGGAATTTGTCTTAACAATGTGCTGGGATGCAGAAATCCCTTAACCTTAAACCCAGGGGACCTGGCCTAGGTTGTAAGACCAACCAATGGTACCGCTTACTTTAAAACATAAACTTCATGGAGCAAATAATGACTTTTCGCAGATCATTAACTTCCTTGATGTAGCTACTGACCAGCTTGTGACCTTGGGGAAAGGTCATGGAGTCTCATTTTTTTCCATTTGAACAGGAGGAAGTAGGACTGCCTGATCACCAGAACCAACAGTATGGGGTTAAAGCAGGGGCTGTGGAGCCAGATTGTGCATAGGTGTATTACACTTGACACCTGGCCCTGCTTTTTACTGTGCTTCCTGTTTCCTGGCCTGTCATACCTGAGGTTCTGGAGAATTATGATAGCACCTCCTTCCTAGGGTTGTTCTGAGGGTTACATGAGTTAAGATATGTAAAGTCTTTATCTCAGTAGCTAATTGTCATTAATGTTACCACAAAATTCCCTTTGTGATCTAAACTGCATGGTTCTGTTGTGTGTTTCCTAAGAGTCTCCCAAGCCCTCCTTTCTTTCCTGTCCCCCTGGATTGCCTTTCTCTATCTCTTTGGAGATTTTGCCCTCTGGCTAACAATCTTAAATCCCCCCTCCCCCAGCCTTGCCCTCCCTAGTGTTTAAGTATTCTAACCAGGGCTGAGCGAAGTGGTAGAGTGCTTGCCTAGTAGCATGCACAGGCCTTAGGTTTGATCTCCAGCACTGCAAACGTAAATAAATAAATAAGTAAGTAAGTAAATATTCCCTGCGTCTGGACTAAGCTAAGTGTGCCTCTTCTTGGAGTGTCTGTGGGATCTGCTGGCCTTACAGACCAAAAACAGTGACTCCACTGCCTGGCATCAGGGTTGAAACCTTTTTCCCATTGGCCACTTGTCAGGCCCATGTCCTTCTGTGCTTGGCAGGAAGGTGCACAACATTCTCCCATCAGAGCCTCACTGAATACCCCATGTGCCAGCCCGAGACAGAGCAACAGGGTCTCGGGTAAAGGGGCAGGTTGACAGCAGGCTGCTCTGTTCAAATCCTGACTTCCAAACTTACTAGCTGTAACTCCCTGGGCAAATTATTTCACTAGGCTTCAGCTTCTCAATTGTAAGAAGAGATGTAATAATAGCATTGAATTAATTGTTTAGTTATAAATATTAAATACATAATTCATATAAAGCCTAGAGTGATAACCAGGAAGAACTCTCAGCAATGGGTAAGAACTGGAAACTTTCCATTTTCCCAGCACCTTTGGGTTCAGTTCTTTATGCTGTCGTCTCTCATTTTGTTTGCAGTTGGATGTTTTTTCCCACAAATCAACTGCATCCATATCCAAATGTTAGTAAAAAATGAATTTGAAAGCCAAAAGTAATTTTATTAACTGCTTGATTCAATTCAGTAGACATTGTCTCTTCAGTGCTAGATTCTACGCTGTGGGCTGGGAACATAGTTTAGACTCAGGCACAGGTTCTGTTTTCAAGATGTTTACAGTTTAGAGAAGAAAGTGGGTGTTTAAATATTCTAATCAGGGCTGAGGGTGTAGCTCAGGTAGAGTGCTTACCTAGCACACATTGTCCTTAGGCTTGATCTCCAGCACTACAAACATAAATAAGTAAGTAAATATTCCAGGCACAGGGAACCATATGAATTAAGTGCAGAAAAATAGGAAGGCCAGTCAGTATGACCCCAAACAGCAGCATGCAGGCTGCTTTCTGTAGCTAAAACTTGGTGCATGGAGAGAAGTGGGTGGGAAAGCAATTTTGGGACAGAGAGGTGCACTGGATTCCTTAAGACAGACTCTGAGGGACTTCTGTATCGTCATTTCTCAGGCATATATCTGTGTCAGTAGTGTCTGTCTGGAGAGAAGGATTAGGTGAGATCACATGGTAGGAAGGACCTCTGTTCCAGAAAAACCTGCAGACATCTCTGTCATCACACAACCCCTGTGGCGATGAGCAGAACTGCGTGGATCCACGGTCCGGCTACTCAGGGGAGAGCTCTTAATACATTTATTGTGAATTCTTTAAGACTTTTTTTCTCTGCATATAAACAAATATGGTGTTTATATGTATACACATATGTAACTTTAAAAATAAATACTGGCTCATACTGTGCATACTTTTCTGAGACCTGCTTCTTTTACTTAACTGCATGCATTGGTCATGTTTTTCATGTCACTGTATGGAGAACTATTTCCGTTTTTAATAGCTGCAAAGTAGTTGTATTTAAATGGACTGTAATTGTTTTTAACAAATTAGATCCTTAATGATGAGTTTATAGGTTGTTTCTAGCTTTTCACAGCCTCAGCCAATGCCTGGTGAAGGTTTTGTACACATGTCTTTGTATGCTTGCAAGGTTATGTGTAACCTAAATCACAAGAATTGTGTCCTACTCATCTCAGTCCTCTGCACCAGGCATAAAGTAGGTGCTCAGTAAGACTTACACTGCTCTGAATTGAGGTTTCTGGTGTCCTGCAATATCTTACTTATCTTTGTATTTTTAAAATTTTTATTAAAAATGTTTAGAGGGTGCTAAGGATTAAAGCTAGGGCCTTGAGTATGCTAAACACGCATTCTACCACTGATCTACACCCTCACCCCTACCTTTGTAGTTTTGGCGTTTACCACAGTAACCAGCAGCCCCCAAAATTGTTTACTGAATGAATAATCTCAGGGATATAGAGAATTCTACCCTGAAAAGAAAAGCATCCAGTAGTGATTTCCTTTTTTTAGTGCGATGTGATACGTGTTCAAAAGCACTTTCCTAAGCATTGCTAGCTTTAGACATTCTAATGAGTGCTGTGCATTCCTGCTCCTCCTCCTCATGGTATTGATGGACTCCTTTCCCTGGTCAGTAGAAAGGCTAGATAAAGATTCTTATAAATAATTGGTGAGAGTGAGACGTTAAAGATTCTGAATATTACGTTATCTCTATCTTTCCTTTTGTCTTTTTGAAGCAGCGTCTCACTATGCAGTTCAGGCTGGTTTTGAGCTCACTTTGTAGCCCAGCTGGTCTTGAACTGACAACGATCCTGCTGCCTCAGGCTCCTGAGTGCTGGGATTATAAGCATGCACCACCACGCCTGGCTGTACTTATTGTTTTTTAATGGCCCATGCTTCTCTTCACAGAACCTTAAAAGTGGGGATAATCCCTAGCTCAAGTCCTGCATGGCTGATGCCTGGCATAGCCCTTAGTGACCAGGAAATGCATGGAGAGTAAAGGAATCCAGCGGTGCTGGGCTGTGCACTTGGCATAACTGCAGAAATTTTCTAAATGTTTGACCATTTCCCCAAATTTACTTTCTTCCTCCTTTTGTTCTGTGGTGTATTTTAAATTATACATTAAATTCTTTTGGGGGGGGTGTCTCAGAGAGTTGCCCAGGCTGGCCTCAAACTTGTAACCCTCCTATCTCAGCCTCCCAAATAGCTGGGACCACAGGAACATTCCACTGTACCTGATTTTATATTAAATTCTTAAATATATTTTAGAGTCTGTCCTTTTTTAAAAAAATGTTATTAGTGCATGTTTGCAGGGCTTTAATGGTTACACTCATCATAGGGATGGTGTGTGGGCGTACACGCCTTGATTCTTTTTGGTTTTCATTTTCCCCTTCCCCTCAAGCCTCCCAAGTTTTTTTTAAAACTTCTTTAAAACTTTTTTCAAGCTTCTTTGTTTGCTTGTTTTTTTCGTATCAGAAGTTGAACTCAGGACCTTGTACTTGCCAGGCAGGTACTTGTGCCACTAAGCAATATCCCTGGCCCCACAGCTTCATTTTTTTTTTTATTTCAAGGATCCATTTATTCGTTTTAGGTTCATATAATTTTACTTGTTGCTTGTAATGCCTTCTAATCTCATAGGGCTATTTATACCTAATAACTTTCCAAAATAGGATTTTATATTCTTGCCCAATTATAGTTCTAGGATAAATCTAGAAATATTTGGTTATATTCTAATGAAAACAATGTATTAAGATTTTAAAATTAAGATTGCATTAGTGCTACAAATTAATTTCTAGACCAACATTTCTGTGCTTATATTTCCATCCCATATGATATATTTACTTCTTCCTCTTTTTTTTGTTTTTTGTTTGTTGGGTTTTGGTTTGGTTTTTTTCAGTACTAGGCATCACACCTAGAAGTACTCTACAAGTGAGCTACATCCCCAGCTCTTTATTTTGAGACATGGTCTTAGAAAATGCCCAGACTGGCCTTGAGCCTGCAGTCTGTTAGCCTCCGCGTCCAGAGCAGCTGGGATTACAGGCATGTACCTCAGCACCTTGTTCTGTTTATTCAAAACTTCTGTAGGTACTTCAGTACAAATACGCACTGTTCTTTTTCTGTGTCTCTCACCCTGCCTAATTGTTTGATTTCCTGTCTCCTGCCACTCTGCTGGTGGCAGGAGATAGAAAGTTGAACATGTTACCACTCTCCCTCAAGAAACTACTGTGGTGAGCAGAAGAGGTGACTGGGTAGGTAATTACAAGTAACTCTAGTCATTATTGGGATGTACAGAAGCACAAGGTGCTCAGGAAGCACCAAGCAGGGGCACCAAGCAAGACTGGGAGTGTTAAGGAAAGATGCCCTAGGGGAGCCCCCCCATGAGTCTTCCAGGCTGCGTGGAAGGTAACCAGGTGAAGAGGAAAGCATATTTCAGGTAGACAGACTGTTCACTGGGGTGTATGTTTGGAGGTAAAAAGACTGAAAAATACTCAAAACATTTTGGGAGCTACAAGTAGCAGAGGTATAGGCTGAACATGCAGTAGTAGCTGGAAAGAAAGCTGGGAGGTGAGGGGCAAATTGTGAAGAGCCTTGTGCAAAGGATCTTACTTGGGTGTAGGGTTGAAGGATTAAGGGTAGGAATAAAATGGTCTGATTTATGTTTTATTTTAAAAGTCTCTAAAAGAAAAGATAACTAAGATCTTAAAAGGCCCCTCCTGGTGGCAAGAGAAGATGACATTGAAAGGTAGCAAACTTAGCCAGAGAGGCCAGTAGGGGCCTCTGTGTCACTTGGAGGCTACAGCAGTGGCATAGGGATGGAGCCACAGGCGAAGATGCTGAGCTGCTGGGGAGCAGACAGCACACGTGTGTGCGCAAGTGTGTTCACGCACCCACTCTCCTTAATATGTTAAGGCTTTTTACTGGTGTAGGCAGGGTTTTTTCCCTCTTGCAGTCTGACTGGTTATTTCCTAAGTAGAAAGCTGTTGGTTTTTAAACATGTTTCTATCTTGTATTCTTCCATTTTTCTGAACTTTTAATTCTAAGTTTTCTTAGTTGGTTTCTTCAGCTTTTCTGGGCATTTATTTTTATATAGGCACAGTGGCATGTTGAAATTTTTGACCTTTCCTCCTTTTTCCATTTTTGCTATGAAAATCTCAAACATACACGAAAATAAAGTGAGTACTGTAAGAGCCTCCAATATGCCCTTTTATCCCACTTCATCTTTCTCTTTTTCCTTTTATTGTGTTTACTGGATTATTTTAAAGCCAAATCTCAGACCTTTTGTCATCTCAGCTTTACATACCTATGTATGCATCTCTAAAAACTATGGATACTTTCTTAGGTAACTACTATGCCATTTTTGTGCTTAATTAACAATAATTCATGGACATAATATCTAGTATATATTCATATTTCTTGTTTATCTAAAAATATCAGTTGTTCATTCTAGTTGGGATTTGAATTGCACATCACATTTGGTAATCTGGACTCAGAAGACTCTTTTTTAATCCATAGCAACCTCTAACTCTGTCCCTCTTTTTCAACAATGCTACTGAATATTAAAGAAACCTTGTGTGTTGTGTGAAGTGGCCCACATTCTAAATATTGTTTCTTCATAGTGTAATTTCACTTACTCCTCTGTCTCTCATATTTCCTGTAAACTGGAGGTTAGCTTCGAGTGGTTAATTGGATTGTGGCTTATTTGGTCTTTTAGGGCTGGGTGTGGGACTGCTTCCTAGGCAGGGCTGTCAAGTACTTCTGCTTTACAGTCCCTTTCTGGGGGTGCCAGCATTGATCAGTGGGTGCAGGTGATGGCAGTTGAACCTCCGTTATAAACTTCCCAGCCTTAGGGAATGAGTTCGTCCACTCGTGATTGTCTTACTCTTCTCTTTTCTCTTTTGTTGCATGATTGTCTTCTGAGTGAATTATTTCATCAGGGGCTATAAAACTTTTTTCTAATTCTGTTAGTCATTTTACATTATTGCTAAATAATGTTCCTTTAATAACTAAAGTTATTCTGTTGTCTTGAAATGTAATATCTACCAAAAATAGTATAAATGTTTGCTTCACTTTCTTTTATTTTAATTTTTCCACTAAGGAATTGGAACCTTAGATTGTGTTTTGTTTTTTGTTTCTTTTTTTTTTTTTTTTTGTTTTTTGTTTCAAGTGCTATTCTTTTTAAGATTCTATTGACAACACCTTTAGTTTTTGATTACTGTATGGGCAAATCTGGTTCTCTCCTAGTGATCCTCATAGCATAGCCTCTGTGAAACACATTTCATTTGTACAAGAGCTTTGCATCCTGGGGGTTATAAATGGGTGTCAGTCCCACACATCAGCCCATCTCGTCCTGTGCTTTCACAAGACAGAACCATGTTTCCTATGATTTCCCTCATGTTCTAGGTCACACGGTGAAGAAGATGTGTAAGCACTCAGATTCAGAGGTGGCTTGTCTTGCCAAAGAAGTTTACACTGAGTGGAAGACTTTCATTGAAAAACATTTGGATAGACCATCCATTGAAGTCCGAAGTGATCCCAAAACAGAATCATTCAGGAAAAATGCCCAGAAACTACTCTCAGAAGCCTTGGGATTAAAGGTAATGTTTTGGATGGAACATTCTAGGGGCTCTTGGTTAAATGGGCCTCATGGTTTTAGGCTTTGTTTTTAGTTTTAGTTTTTTTGAGACAAGGTCTTACTGTGTAGTCCTAAACTCACTATATATTCCAGGTTGGCCTGGAACTTGTGGCAAGCATCCTGCCTCAGCCTCCTCATGTTTGTATAATGAGTTTTCATAGACAGAATGCTGTTGCCTTATTCTAATAGGCTACTCTTTTTTTTTTTTTTTTTTTTTTTTTTTTTTTGCGGTACTGGGGATCGAACTCAGGACCCTGCGCTTGCTAGGCAAGCCCTTATTCCACTGAGCTATATCCCCAGCCCCTAGGCTACTCTTTAAACATTCTATATTTATGAGCTTCCTGAGAGATGGTGTTGGAGTAGTATGAGCTTTGTAACTAGTGAGACCTGGGCTTTTTATCATGTCAGGTTTTGGGAAAGTTAAATGCACCACTTATACAAAGGAATAGTATCTTGCACCTGCTGATTAGAAACCATTATTGAATGCTAGTTCTTTTGCATTTAAAATTCTTTTTTTTTTAATTTAAAAAAAATAAAAGTACCAAAACATATTAACAAACAGACACCAATTAGCATAAAAAATAGTACAATCACAACTAATCTATAGACAAGGTGACATGGTCTCAAGAGTGGTTATTGCTTTATCCATTGATATCTTCGAAGTGTAAATATATGAACCCATATACAGACATGCAAATTTAGTCAGACAATTAATCCTCTCAACAACAGAAAAAACACAAAA